>JAOUZG010028872.1:2092123-2130638 GCA_026289955.1 Argiope argentata | reverse complement strand
CGAGGCTCCTCGCCAAACGTGGCCAACCTTGGCGAGTTTTCGTGCCGTACGCCCGCTTGTAACAATATGTAAAGCAAATTTTAAGCGGCCTTTCTAGTCTTTGTGGCTGAGTTGTTGAAATCAAGAGTTTCTAACATTCAGTGATGAGAACTTTTAATGCTTGAAATCAAAAGATGTATATATTTTGAAAAAGAATGTACGACTTGGAGAAATTCTTTCAATTATGAATATAAAATATGAATTTTTCAACCTACGAGACGAATAAATATTCTTATCACATATAAAATATTTTTTATGGTATTCAGGAATGAAAGTAAATTCATAGATCTAATATATGCATATAATATTAAAACTTGGGAACAGATAAGATTCAATTAATGCATTGCATTTTTAAAATATCGTTAAAGGTTTAAACTTAAAAAAAAAGGGAAATTAAATAATTAGACTTAAAGAAAAACTCTTTGGTTTTTAAGGATATATTTATATAATTAATATTATAAGAAATGATAGAAATTTTTTTAAGTGATTTAAGGCGTAGAAGTGTGTGGATGAGAATATACGGATGTAAAGTTGTGGAATTTTGTTAGGCATCAAAACGATCGATTTTCCGAAAGAGAAGTATCCATTGAAAATTAATAACGATTTTTTTTTTCTCACGATTTTTCCATATTCTCTTTCAGATTGATTCTACTTTTGTAAAATGAAATTTTACAGAATAGGGAAACTGGGGGTATTCAAAAGGCATATTCCTGTTAAAAAATGAGAAGAAGAAAAAAATCTCCGAGCAATGGATTTATTTCTTGAATAAGATTTCGAAAACCCTAAAAAAAATAATAATGTTACAGGAAAACAATATTAACTTTTTCAAAACTGATTAGATATTCAGGATTTTCCGCAATAATAGAAGTCTTTTTTTTCCATTAAGATTAAAATGATAAGTACAGAAATTACAAATTCCTTCTATTTATATAAAGTAATAAATGCATTAATACGAACTAACTTTTCAATGCTAAAATCGTTTAACAGAGTGAATACATTTTTTTTCTTTTTCTATACCAGATTTTCAAGATAGAATTTAAAAAAAAATCTCTAAACATAGTCGTAATTCTAAGAAATCTCTCTTATTCACTTGCCAAGGCACTGGATCTCGGACAAATTTCACATCTCTGATGTATTCTCTAATATATGCGAATTAATATTAAAATGAATTTGTTCTTTTTGCTTAATACCTGCACTTTTTTCTGAATAAAGTTTGTTACTAAAAATTTAATTCTATAAGTAAAATAGTAAGGTTTCGAAAACACTACGCTTGTTCCGTACTCAATTTGTTCGTGACTCGATTTGTCCATTTTGGTTTTTACATTGCAGATGTATCAAACTATGATGCATTTTGACCTTTGAAAAGACGGAAGTATCCCCAATGAGGTTGACAAAATCATAGTTATGTCGACGAATTCCATATCCCGAGGAATAAGAGGAGAATTTTGACATTCGAATAAAATTCTGTTTTGAAAGAAATCACCAAACTTAAGTTATATTTCAAAGATTGAATGTGCCGAAACTTGTTCCTCCTTCGTACTGTTGGCATATATACTTTATGAAGGTGTCGGGATTTCAAAGCATTATTCGGGTAAAAGAATGCATGATAAGAATTATCATGCTGACTAGTATATGTATTTGAATATTTCTTTTGGATAAAAATAATCGGTGACGCACAAGGGTAAACAAATAATTACTGGCGGCAGTCAAAACATACATTCCTTTTAACTTTTCAACTATATTTCAAACACATTTTCAGCTGTCTGTCTATCTAATCTTCATAGCTGAGTGGATGAGATCGGGAGTTTCTAACATTCATCGATGAGAATTTTTAACGTCCGAAATCAAAAAATGCTGACATTTTGAAAAAAAGTAATTACGGATATAGAAAAGTTCTTTGACTGATGAATATAATGTAAGATGTCTTTACCACATGAAGTGAATTATTATCCTCATCATATATAAAATATTCTTTTATGACAGGCATGAATAAATGTAAAATCCTAGGTCTTATAAGTGAATTTAGAATTAAAACTTGTGAACAGGTAAGATTCAAATCATGCATTGAATTTAAAAAATATCTTTTAAAGTTTCAACTTTAAAACAAAATTTAAATAATTAAAAAACTTAAACAATCTTTATTTTAGTTTTTGTGAGTATATTTAAATGAAATATAGTTGATATCAGTGGAAATGAATGAAATTCTGATAAAGCGATTGAAAATTGAAGAAGCGTATGGATGAGGGTATACAGAGGTCGAATTTTGTTCTAAATCAAAACGATCGAATATTTGAAAAAGAAGTAACCATTGAAAATTAACAACAAATTCTTTCTCCTACAATTTTTCTTTAAACCAAGAATAATCTCTTTTCAGAATGATCTTACTGTTGTAGAATGAAATTTTACAGAAAAAAAAAAAACTAGAACATACAAAAAAAAGATTGTTGTTAAAATAAGAAGGAAAAAAAATCTATGAGTAATTTTGTTAAACTTTTATTTCTTGGTTTAGAATTCAAAAATTCAAATAATAATAATAATAATTTTTTATGTCGAAACAAATATCTGGAAACTAATAAAATTAAATCTACTGAAATTAAACGTAAAAGAAATTAAATTTCTAATTTGCATATATTCATATATTTCAGCACGAGTAATATTTTATTAACTATATATTGCCGACTTAATGCTAAATTGTTATGATCTAATACTATGAATAGCGAGTTCGTAATCATTTAGACCAATGATCGATATTTTGGTTTCGTTGGCATAAGATTAGCTTTCCGAAGATAAAATGATCAGCAAAGAAGTACTGAAGTAAACGCGGCCGCGGATTAAAATACATTCCTTTTATTGTTAATCATACAAGAATTAATAAGGTAAGATTATAAATCTGTTAACACTTCGATCTTTTTTAAGGAATTAAGGAATAATAAATTAACTTTTAGCATTTGCTCAGTTAATTTATAAATTTTTTAAAGATTAAGATAATAACGCAATCCTGTAACGAAAGAATGAAGTCTATTTCTCTAGGCAGAAAGAACTTTTCATCCAGAACTATGAACTTGACAAATAGTGCACCGTTTCGCTATGCTTGAATTTAATAGAAGGACGGAATTCTTATTTCGATTTCAATAATTTTAATCATGCAAGAAAAACACTCATTCACGTTTGAGAAGTTATAATAAAATTGATTTCATTTTTTATTGACGACATACGCTGGTATTTTTGATATTAAAAGATTATGTTAATATAATAGGGAGCATTTAAAACAAGCAAGAAAAATAAGTCAAAGATAAAAATTAGAAGAATAGATCCTCATAAAATAATTGAATCTTGAAAATCATTAAAATAAAATCTATTTCTCTAATTATTTTTTTTTCACTTACAGCGCTGAACTTTAAATTAGTTTCACGTTTTGCTCTTAGTGAAATTGTTGGAACATCAAGAATTCGAGTTTACTTTCATTATTTAAGGATAATTTATTCGCATCAAATTATTTTTTTTAACTATCAGTTATTTATTTTATTGAGGAAATAAATACTTTGTCAGTGTCTTTTCATTTGAAAGTCAATGTTCAACGCATAAAGCAAATTTGTAACAGATCAGAAAATGTAACCTAAGCTAATAAATTAAAAGAAAAAATTCCTTATAAAACTGATTTCATGTAAAAACAGCAATCTAAGTGAACTTTTCATAGATGCGACAAAGATTGAATTGTGTTCATATTTTCCTGAAAACAGATTAAAAATATTCATGAACACAAAAGAAGGAGAAAAAAGGGAATTTAAATATATGAAACTCTATTTCTAAGAATTTTCTCATACTACCAGAAGTTTTCAAAGTGACGAAAAATAATATATTCTTTAAAAAAAAATATATTAAACATTTGCAATGATAATATTCCTAAACACTACTTTTATGAGAATTAATTTAGGCGAACACTTCTCAGAATGATTAAAATCTTAGCATCCCCACAAAAGAAGATAGAAATGATTGTGGTAACAAAATAAAAAAAAATAATTAAAGAAATAAATTGGAAAGACTGACTTCATTTTGAGTATGTGTTCAAAAGCACAGTTAATCGAAGCTGCAAGAAAATGCCAACAAATTTTCAAGCATCTGAAGAAATAATTAATTAATGAAATAAAAATATTACTTAATGATTGTTAATTCCATTTCGAGACATTTTATTCTGAAATTATTCAAAGTTCCCAAAATCCAAAAAAATCATCTAAGTCCGAAAAGATAGATAAGCATTATCTGTATTCGAAGGGGAAGGGAAAGGGAGGGGTTTCGCTATCATTCCTTTCAACCGGGGTCAACTGAGGTCATTTTGGCCCAGAACTCTATTTCTCCCTACTCAAATGAATTAAGCCTATCATTAAAAAAATTGTGAATGTATAATTTCGCACTAAAGGCTATAATTGTATTTTTATTTAAACGTAACTGGAAGGAGAAGAATAAACTATATCTCCGAAGAAAATATTTTAATAACTGGTCTAAACTCGGTTAGTTAAAAGACGTCTAGTTGGCAGAGCATGCGCTTGAAGTGATTGATTTATGTTTGCAAATTTTCATAAGACAGATTCAGGCATTTCATAGTTGGCTATAAATTGCCACCTTGGCGTAACAGATTTTTTTTCATTGCGTATCGTATTGAAATTATGGTTATTTACACAAAGAAACATGATAAAATAAAAAAAAGGTCAATATACTTTAATTTGAAAAAAAAAAATGGCAAATAAAAAGGGAAAAAATTTTGCATAAAAAAGAATAAAGAACTATTGTGGAAGCTTCAGAAACCAGATTTACAACTTCCGGACACGAGTAATTACTTTTGTATACTGACTATGTTACCCGGCTACAAACCTTAGCGTTGCGAGTTCGGTCCTAGAGCTATCCAAATCATTTAAAGCAAAGAATATAGGAAATATATGATAAGATCAATTATTTTCTTTCCAAATTCTACTAGCGCTTCCGCAGTGGGAAAATAGAAAAATACAATACTGTGGAATGTTATTGTCCCAACGTGACAATTATCTGCCATCGATCGAACAGTATTTTTCTGTCTTTCTATGCTTGCGATGCCTATTGCCACTGGCCTTGTGAAAACACGGCATAAGGATACTCTTACAATATCTTTTTCCTAGCTAGCGAATTTTATAAATAAATACTCATCATTAATCCACTGAACTTTTAATTAATAGGTATTATTTACCTCGTTATGTTTGTTAACTTACTGCTAGGTAAAAAAGGTGCAGATTTTCTAATACAGTTTTATTTATTTTGGGTGGAAACAATAACTGCCGGTAAAGTGATAATAACTGCCCATAGTCAATCTCCCCTCCAGTAAAAAAAGAAAGAAATGGGTAGAAGTAAATAAATAAAGATTAAAATGAAATCTGCAATGCATATTTCAATGTGCCATGTCAGAACATCATTTCTTGAACGGCCAAGCACCACGTGCTCGTGCAAGTTAAATTATATTTATTCTTCATTTTAATTGCTCCATCGAATGAGTCACTTTAGTACTGCAAACGATCTTAAAAAACTTTGTCTCGCCTTTATTGTTAAAAAAAATATCGCATTTCGTATTTATTTCATTTCATATAATCACGTGCTCAAAACGACATTCTTCTAGGTTTTATTGGCTGCATTTCATTAGCTTTTTTAAAAAATCAGAGATTTTGTAAATGCAATGGCAACGCGTTATTAAAAGCTTATTTTTTGAGATTCTCGTGCAGATTATGTTTTTTTCGTGCAATTTTCATTTTTCGCCTACGGTTTTTTGTTGACGCCACAAACCGAATTCTCAAAACACCACCATGTTCTGACATGATAAAAAGAAACCCTTAAATTTGAAAGAAACCAAAATTTATAATCTGAATTGAAAATAAATTTAATTCTTAGGCAACAGTATTTTTCTAACGGTCTCGTGCTTCACGAAATGTATATATATCCATTGAAAAGTGGTTTTGCAAATCGACTAAGGAAATTTTACAATTTTTGTGAACGAAAATTATTTAGGGTATATGTACTGTTTTTTTTTTTGAATTCCGCCTTTTTAACAAGACAAATTAACTCTGGTGCATAAGTTAGACAATACAAAACTTCACTTTCCCCATTTTATAGTTTAAAAATTCATTTAAAAATATTAAATTTGTAACATTTTTGCATTTATTTCGGCATTTTAAGCAAATAATCTAATTTCTTTTAGTGAATGATTTTTTTAGAACTATATAATAGTTTATAAGATGTCGTCGATAGCTAATAAGACTAATCTAACAATGGAAGTTTAACTTTTCAAAACACATAATCTCCTCGAAAGTATCATCAGAATTCCATAAAACTTTTATTGGAAAATTAATTTTATGACAATAAATGGATTCAGCGAAAAAAAATTGAAGAATTTCGAGATGATATTAATTAATTCGGTTAATTAACTTCTTTATTGAAAAAAAAACCTGCCTCCATATCTATTGACACTTATTTTTAAAAGCGATATTAAATAAAGTAACGGAAACCAATATTTTAGAAACTTACTATACATTAAACAATAATTAATTTTTGACGAAGGTAACACTAATAATTTATTTTTTTTGTTTAAATAGTTGGCAATGAGTCGTTTCTTAAAACTAAAAATTCGGAAATAATATTTTGGTTCCTCAATTTCATACGTGCGTTTTGCAAATGCTAAAGCAAAGAAACACTCATGAATATCTTATATCTGTTTCAAATTCGTCTTGATTGTTCGTTTTTGGAGATAAGATATCTTATCTTTAAAAACCTGCAATCTAATCAAATGCACCGTGACCATCCATTTCTTCAGGATTTTTATGCCGTGTGTATTATGATGATGGTAAAACAGTTTTGTACAACAAAGAATATTTTCAGGATGAACTTTTTCATCTACTTCTAATAATAATGGCGAATGAGTATGCTGACGCTTTTTAGGTCAGATTGCTTGACTGAATTAAAACATAAATAAATAAAAAAATTTGAGCCATTTCCCCTTTCACCTTCAACGTTTCTCCCCTTTCGATTACTACTGGAATAAAAGCCTATCTTCTGATTAACGAGTTTCAATAGGAATAGCACAGAAAATCATATACTAAATACTGTATTAACAGTACAGAAGTCATGTAAAGAACGTGTAAGTTGGGACCGAACTCGTAATATTAGAGTTTGTAGCCGAGTAACATAGCAACTAGACAAAAGAAATTATTCGCGTCAGGAAGATGTTATATGGCTTATGAAGCGTTCACTACAATGTAAATAAAAATAATAGGTTTAAATGTGTGAAGTATTTTTTTCGGTAAATAATTTTATTAAGTAAATAGTAAAATAGAAATGGCATTCTTTGGAAAATGCTGCAATGGTTCAAGCCAGTACAACATTGTTTTATGGAGTTAAAAAAAGATATAAGAATTATTATTAATTCTACTTAAGAAAGAAATAATAAAATTTATATACTTAAAAAATATATATTGTTACGTTTTTAGCGTAGCGGGTTCGGATTGAATGGACTTTATTTGAGGACAGCACAAACAAATTTATTTACAGCTATTTACAGGTAAATACAGGATGACTTGAAAAAGCAAAACTTCAGAAGACACAATCCAGCAGTCAACAGTCACTTACAGCGTAAATGCAAACTTTACGCACGATAAAAACAGACTGCAAAACAGCTATCGTATAGCACAGCAACAGTAAATCACAGCGAGCTCAATAACACAGCGTTAACAGCAAACGCAAACACAGCTCACTAATAACAAGCGAAAAGATGCTAGTAAAGCGAAACGCTTCTCTTCCTTGAGAGATCAACTCAACGAATTCACTCTCTGACTCCTTTTACGGCAACCCTTCCCTTATATAGCCGGGCCCGCGTCCCGGGAAGAAACGCGGCGCAGCCAGAATGGTCTCGGACTACCCGAATATTCCTCTCGCCAAGTCAACTCGGCTGGCGCGGAGCTCCTTGTGAAGCGCCGCCAACGTTTTCACCTTCGATGCGCGTTCGCCCGCTTGTAACAATATATTTGTATTTGTAGAAGAAAATGCCAGAAACATTGTTAGATAATTATTTTAATCCAGAGAAAATTATTTTATTCATTGTTTAGGACATCTATTGAATTTCTTGCTGAAATATTTCCAGAAGACTGCTATAATGTTATGATAATAATAGGATTTCTGATATATATTTATTCTAGTTCTCAAGACAAAAGGTTCAATGTATACAGGACAAACGAGCAAATACTTATTTTTAAATCGTTTCATTAAACTAATTTCTCTACTTATTGCCTCAGACGATTCTAAACGAGAGATGGTAAAAGAAAAGGTCTTGTGTTCTATTTATATCGCAAGAAATACCACTATTTTAAAATACATTTTTTTTCATAATTATTAAAGAAAAAGTATAAATGGTTACTTGTTCGCTAACATACCAAACTGCGTACCTGTATAAATAAAAGCAAATAAACAATAATCATGACGCTATCTAGTACTATGAAAATTAATCATAAACTTCCCCCACATTATAAGGAAATCGCTAAGTCCTTTCGGCGGCATACCCACTCTACTTATGACAGCCGATAAAATACCTCCATCTGATCACACACAACTTCTCAACCAATCACGATCCTAACTTTATGGGAAAAACTTCTCTAAGTCAATCCCACAGAGAAAAAAAAATCATATTCTCTGTAGTCAATCCAAACTTCTCACCGTGAATCTATCTAGCTCATGACAATATATCAAAAGGTATAGCCCGAAACAGTCACAATCAAGGAGATAGTCCTCCACCAAGGACGGGAGCCTCGACAAGCATACCATCGAGGCTGAACTAACTATCTAAATTCAGTCAGTCAACACAAATAATTTTAAAACTTTTGATTTTTTTCAAGAATCAAGAACCACCTCTCTATTGGTGACTGGTGTGTTAGAGCAAAATCTAGTAATGAGCGATACACTGTGGGAAATTAGAG
The DNA here is from genome assembly GCA_026289955.1 of Argiope argentata. Lineage (NCBI taxonomy): Eukaryota > Metazoa > Arthropoda > Arachnida > Araneae > Araneidae > Argiope > Argiope argentata. The sequence goes on along the minus strand of JAOUZG010028872.1, from coordinate 2,121,618 downwards.
CTACCTTTGGTTGTGGCGGGAAGAAGAATACTTCGCTGGTAGTAAAATGGCATGGGTTGATGTACATGAGAGAGCTCCTGCGGGTGCTTATCCTCAGTAATGGTAGATTGCAAATGGCTGACGTTCATTTCATAACTGTGATCATCTACCTACCTAAGTTTGTTGAAGAAATGGGCTCCACATGAAATTGTGGAGTCTCAGAAGAAGCGTCGAGCAGCCAATCAGAATCTTCCCTCGTCGGCTGTTAGGTGTTAGATTTCTTAGGGAGATTAGTCAGTATTATTTGAGAATGGATTGTAAAACTCTCCGCTATTCTGAGCATGTGTTATGGACCATGTATTTTCTGTAGGCGGTTCAAGGTCACATTTTCAACCTTGCATGGTAGGTCACTCAACTCTACAATGCGAGCTTAAATGAATCCCACAATCTCGAACAAAGTGTAACGAACTTCAACAAATTATAAAGCAAATGGCTATAGAAATACCTCCACAACTTTGCAAAAAAAAAAAAAAAAAAAAAAAAAAAATGACACTGTTATCTGCCTCAGCTTGTTAAGCAAACAACCAGTAACGAAGTAGAAAATGTTAACTTGAACTGCTTACAGAAAATACACAGACTATAGGATGGGTTTAATTAGTCGAAATAGCGGCAAGAGGAAAGATGAGAGGAGGAGATGCTCACATTTAACAATGAAGTAGTACTTTTTGACAAGGGATTGTAAAACCTTTACGCATGCATTACGATGGGTTTAATTCGTCCCATGCCATAAATCAGTCTCCTTCTACGCATGCGCTGCCTATTTTCCATCTTATAACCAGGGCCTGACTAAGGCAGGGGCAGTTGCCCCCCCCAAATCAAATAGAAATTTTATTTTATGTTTCCTTATTCAATGAATATTCTTCATTATTAAAGTAGTGAAGCAGGGGGGGGGTCCCAAAGAAGTTTTTACCGTGGACCCCAACTAGGTTAACTCAGGCCCTGCCTATTACAGTCCGATTGTAAACCCAGTATTGTTTCTTCCCTTGATTATTGTTTGTATTAAACTGAATGAAGAATACTGGCAAACGATAATTTTCTCAAATATGTTTAAAATACAGAGGTAAACTTGTTATGTTCTTGAAGTTGTGTTATTAATAACTATTTGCATTATTACATTTGGCGTACGGTTGATAACAAAATGAACTTTCTGTTCTTTCCGATTAACACAAACTATATGCAGGAATGTTCTGGCTTATTGTACCTCTTCTTTCCACTGGAACTACCAAATATGTTCTAAATCGCATAAGCGGACTGACTGAAACTTCAATTAACTGTTCACTGACTGAAAGTTCAATTTTTTTTTTCGTGTGTGCTCGTTTTCTTGTGTTTAATGATAAAATCGTTTTTTTTTCTTTTTTTCCTTTTTACATAGCATATGGAAACAAGGAATAACAGCCATAGTTGCTCTATATCCCGATACTTTACTTCTTTCAAGTTTCAATACAAACTATTGGCAACTACTAAAAACTTTAAATTTTCAATAATATAAACTTTATAACAAGCCTAAATAAATTATCTTAATAAAATTTGAATTTTTATATTATTTATTTAAATCCTTTGATAGCAATATAAGCATTACTAGTGATTGCTTCTCTATGTATTATTTAATTTTCATTTTATCGTATATGAAGTATAGAGAAAGTAATGCAGTCCTTAAAAACCTTTAAAAAAATTGATTTTTTGATGAAATTTTTCATTTTGGCCGTTATCCCTGAGTGCGAAAAAACAACATATTCTTTGCATTATAGCTGATTGTCTTCACAAAAATAAATCTAAAACACTTTGCAATAGACAAATGAAATTTCATATACAGTCTTTTCACAAAATTTATAAATTATTTCTATCCAATGTTGAGAAATAAATATTCAAAGGAAATCTGCCTGTCTGGTTTTTTGAGCACAAATGAACTCATTAATTATGGAATGAAGAAAGCCATACAAATAAACTTCAGTACACATGTCTAGCATCTAAAGTAGAAATTCATATCAAATTTTGATTTTTTTTCTATCTGCATTAGACCTTTTGTACGTCCATATTTTCTCATGCATGTAAATGCAATAATACATAAACACAATGATCTAAATCTAATATGTTATCTTATAATTACAATTGTAATTTCACATCCAATTTTGATGTGAATTGGTCAGAATAAAGAACTCAAAACATTTAATTTCTATACAGATTCAGTAAAAATGCAACATTCATATAAAAAATCTGGTCTTTGTCACATCTGTAATTTGTAACTACTTTGCATGGTGTTATTGAAATTGTTCATGGTAATTCAAATAAAAGTTCACAACTTTATGTGATGAGAAGGGGGAGGGATTAATTGGAAGATATGCAAGAATGTTTTGGGAAGACCATTCCTATTGATTTTTGTCTAAGGATTGAAAGGAATTTGAAAATAGCAGCTTCAATGAAAAGGAATTTACCTTTGGCTTCCAGTTTTTTTGAGGTACATAAATAAATATGTCAAACTTTTATTTACATTGGTGCACCCTGAATGTTCTATTGTTCATATCAAACTAGCAGTACCTGCACGGGGTTGCCCATGGCATAGCATCCAAGAAAAATTAATTTTTTAAACCGTATTGGCTGTCAAGAGGGAAAGTTTTTATTTGGATATAACTCTAAAAGCCACATGAGAGAGAGAGAGAGAAATCTATTCAATAGTCAATTCCAGCTCAGACTGAATTTTGAATTATTGCTTAAAATTATACATAAACAAAGAAACATATTGCATATACATACCACAACCCTTGCTATTTGTACATGCAGAGTTTGAGGTTTGGGGGCATGAACAAATCCTAGTAGCAAAGTAATGAAAATTACAATTATAAAACTCCTTTTTTTATTTTGATAAAACCTTCCTTAATAAATTATCTACAAAATGGTACAAATACCTTCAATGTCTGTTGACAATTTTTTTGAATTTTTGTGGTTCAAACATACAGACACTTTTAGGAGACTTCATTTTGCACTGTGTATAGATGTGAAAAAACAAATCTGCCAAATTTAAGGTTGGTTGCAAAAATTTCAGTTTTTTCCTTTCTTTTGAAAAATGGAGTAATGTTTGTTAAGAGATGAATTGAAACTTTATAAATATGCAGGCATTTAATATAATAAGGCTCTCTTCTAGATATATGAAGAGCATTATAATTATTTTCAAAGAAAATTATTTTGATAATTAATGCTATGGCAACATTGCATTCTGAATAAAAGCACTAGTAGTTCATTTTTTTTATTATCATTGCTAAATGCACTGCTTTTATCTACATGATAGTTGGGTACTTTATTTCTTCAACTACTTAATGTGTTTGAAGGGGGCGGGAGAAAGAAAACAGTATAGTCATAATTGTTTAATATTTATTACAATAGTTACAATGCAATGAAAAGAAAATTGATTACAAGTAAAAGTTACTTATGTCAATATGAACAGATGCGAGGATGAATGACTATGTGTTGTTTTTTACTATTTACAATCCAGGCATAAAATATGCAATACTGTCCAGAGTTCTCCGTGACACATCTTGAGGGAGACTGTTGAGGACAGGAGATTCAGAAGTCAAACACAGAAGAGGGCCCACAACACAGAGAATTGTATCCAAAAGCACAGAGAATATCCCTGATACTGCCAGCTGACCCTATTAATAGATTAAATAGAGAACAGACCTATAGCAAAGCATTAAATCTATTTCAAATCCTGATCAATTTCCTAATTTTTATCTTAATTTAACCCATATTAACTTATTCTAAGATGTTCTCTTTTTCCCTGATTTAATTCAACTTTTATTCACTTAACTAATTTAAAACATCAGCAGGTTCTCAGGTTCTGAGTGAAGGAAAAAAATCTTTAATTATGTAATGACTAAAATCTTTAATAATGCAATGGCATAACATTAATGTTTTGATGCCAGTATGAGAAATTCCAATGTTTCAATATCCACGGTAGTTCTAAGAGGATTAAAAAAAAAAAGAATGAATTAATCCATTCTTTCCATATAAATAAATACATGCAAATTAATCTTTCACCCATATATTTTTGTTACATTTTAGAGCAAGACAATTCTCATATGGCAAACCAAAAATTATAATAACATGCTCAACTTAGAGCTGAAAGAGGGAATTAATTTATAGTTATGGATATTTAGCTATCAAAGTAAAGTATGATTTTTGGTATGTTGAATTAGAATACTCTCAGTAATTCAGCTTCTCAGATAGCCTGCCATTTCCAGAAGAGAAAAAGAAAAGTTTCATATGAAAAATAATTCTCTACATGCTAATAATATTGTCCTAGACTCGAAAAAACAACAACAATAGACTGCTGCAAAGATTCAGAATTAAATTATGGAATAATTATTAAGAACTATATTTATTGTAATTCTCTACAATAAATATAGATTTTGCAATCAAAATATGCTTCCTACATATACATCCACTAATTTAGCACTTTTGTTAATATGTCTGTTGTTATTAGTCAGTCTTGTCTGATATTTGCTGAATTACAAATAATCTACTAAAGTCTACTTTTCTAGGGTTATATAGATTGCAAGTGTTTTTTTAAATGATTTTTTTCCAATTTGTAAATACAGAAGAACAATTTTTATATCTTATCATTCAACATAAAAAGTTTACTAAAAAGAAAATTTGTTAAAAAGAAATTTGTAAATTAAGTTACAAAAATAGGGGGAGGTTGAAACAGAAGATATAAACTTACGAAACACATTTTATTAATTTTAACACACATCTTAAATTTTGCTTTGCTTTAAAATATTGATAAAAAAAATACATGCTCTTATAAACATTAAAACATGTTATAAGTTATATTGTTTTGAGGCAATGATTTTTTAAATGCTTTTAAATAGCATTTTCATTATCATCATCATTTACACTATTTTCTTCTACATTCCTGCATATTTTGCAATGTATCATGTTTCATAGGATACTGAATAATCATGGTATTTTCATCAATATAAAGAAAATTAGAGCAATTTAATATTCTTCAACAATTCCCATGTAATTTATACACTGCCCATTTTATGGCAGCTGATTTTTTAGCACATATATAAGTAAAAAGTCATGGACTAGAGAAAAAAAGTATAAAGTAATTATGTTTTGTATTATGGAGGATAAACAGCAGGTAAATATGATCCACAGTAAAAAAGTCAGACATTTTTTTTTTAAGTAGAAGCTCTGCTATCTTTTTTTTTAAATAAAAAGATAATTATTTTTTTAATTTTCAGGTGACCTTATATGGATGGTTTTCAGCTCATTAAAAACTTTTAATAAAATATTATTTAATAAACAATTGGAAGAAAAATCTATTAACAAATTACCTCATGTTCTGTAAGCCTTTGTCCAATCACACTTAATGAATCACCAAGCAACTTGAGATAGGCAGCAGAATCAATAGCAGATGTTCCAAGCGCTCGAGTGACTTCACCTGAATTGTGCAAAGGACTTTCACTGCCAATGCTCATTGTGGAGCGACTGACAACCTTGGTAGAAGAGTCATTGGCAGGCCCAGTGCTGATAAGGCCTCCAGAATTTTTCAAGGCTAGTTTCTTTGCCTTTCTTCTCCAAGCCTTAGAAAAATTAAATGTAATTAATCAATATTTCCTCTGTATTATCATTTATTAAAATTTTTAGTGAAAAAATACCAGTAATAACATAATATAAAAAGTATGAACATAATTATAAATTTAAGAAATTTTCATTTTTTTCTTTCTTACTAACCATTTTTTCTTTATCAGGCAAGGCTTGCCATGCTTCTCCCAATTTTTTCCCAATATTTCCAAATCCTACAGAAAAAACAAAATAAATAAGTATATTAAGAAATATTCTTTGAGTTTAAACATTTTATTTAAGCTTTGAAATATGAAACTTTATACATGTTAGCTATTGTCTTGGTTTAATAGCAGATTGCTAAACTAATAGAGATAAAACATATGGTTCCAATTGGAGAAATGCTTTAAATGATGAAAGAATTATATTTTATGCTGCTTGAGCCACTAAATATTTTCTTAAGAAATTACAAAAGCTAATCTTTAATAACAACATTTAATAAAACATCTTTAAAATTGTAACACTTAAAAAAAAAGAAAATTCTTCTGTTACTAAAAATAAATTAGTCCTTAAATACCAAAAACCACCATTTTAGATGGGTTTCATAACTAAATATTAGATATAAGAGGAGCCTTATAGAATCCTTTCCAAGAGAAATTATACTTTGTTGCACTCATTGAGTGTAGATTTTATTGAAATTTTAAATGGGTAAATGCAACTACTATTTTGAAAACATTTTTGATATATTAATTATTTTTAACCAATTATTTTCTTAATTCCAGTTTTTTAATTTAATTTTTAAATCAATTTACATTCCATATCTATGTAAACTTTTTGTGCTAAAATAGAAACTTTATGCTTGAGTTATGGGAGTTTAACTATTTTCGAAGGGGGGAGGGGGAGGATGAAAGAAAATAGAAATATATTTATGCTTTTTAATATAAACAATAATTATGATATAGTATACATGAATTGTCAATGGCCAAATGAAAATTTGAATCCTTTTTCTATCATGTAAAATTTCAGCTGCTTGTAATAATATTCCATGATTTATAATCTTTTATTACATTTTTATGAAACAAACTATACAAGACTTCTATTATTATTTATGCACAAGTGGAATATATATCTTATACTTTTCTATTGAATACAAGAACATTAAAAAAATTATAAATACATATTTTTACATTTTATTGAAGAATTTTATTTTTCACAATATTTCTCAAAACAAATTAGTACATAATCTCTCATTTACGTTAAACAGTTACCATTTGGCAGACTTAAATTATAAAAGCTACATTTGTTTTTTAATTGAATGTTTTAATGTAACAACTAAAACACATAATATAATTGATATGATCTTATAAAAAAATTGGAATTCGTGAATACTTCTGAAGTGCATTTATTTATTCAAACAACATAAAATATTATTTCTTCTGCCATTGCAAGCATATTTCCAAGTGAGTAGTTTAGATACTGGAATTAAGTAATAGCTCTAGAAGTAGTGGCTTATGTAGTATCTCTAGTAGTTTAGAAATCAATGTTTGGACCACAATAAGAGCAAAAATTATAGATATATATAAAACTGACTAAAATTAAACTGACTTTAAAAATCGCAGATATTATACAATAAAATAAATTATTGTTTGCCTATTATTATTATTATTTTTGATAGAGAAATGCTATAATTTCAAGATAAGAAAATATAAAATTATTTTTCTATGCAAATGCACACAATTAATTAACTTTTTATTTATAGACTTTGCTATCTGAAACTGAATTATCATGGAATCAGATTACATTCTTACGACTGAAGAAGAAATGATTTTCAAATGTATTTAAGAAATCAGATTTAGTCAATACATTGTAAAATTGTTATAATGGTAGTAAACTATTTTAACACGTTTTTAAAGTAATCAAGATGTATAGTTTAACTCATAAGTTGACTTGTAAAGAAATAAAATAGTATATAATAAAGTGAATAAATAAATATTTAAACAAAAAAAATTGTGAAATCCATAGAAATATGGCACAGATATAATGCTCCTCTAAATTATAAACCCAACAAATTTTATAACTGCACAAATAGAACAAGATATTGAGGGGGGGAAGGCTGAAAAGATTTAAAATTTGACATAAAAAACAGGTTTATAAGAGTCTGGAGTTTGCAGAATGTCAGTTTTCTTTTAAAATATTAGAAATGCTAATCACAAAAATATCATTCTTTTCTCCATCATATGTAACTTTTTTACAAATAAACTGGCAGGAAACATTTTTGTAGATAATCTAATAAAAGCATTGTTCCCTTCTCAAGTTTTGCGTAAAATAATACATAAGTATGGCCATGAATTTTAAGAAGTTTGGCTATTGTGAACCAGTTTACACAGAGAATTCAAAGTTATGTAAAACACAGTAGGTCTACCTATCAGCAATAAGAAAATAAATAGCTCTAGACAATAAAATGAACAAGTCTCCCATCAACAATGATTCTGAAAAATAAGCCTGTTTGAAATTAATTTTCCAAATATAAAAATTCTAAAGGCCTCCAGCCTTTCTCAAAATATAATTAATTCATTACAAATTCTTCATTAAAAAAATTCTTTTTAGCAAATTATAACTATCTTTAACCGCACACATTTTTTTATATTATCGGTATTACTCCAAAATTTGGTGAGGTGATCTGCTGTCACAGATATTGTCTCAACCTGAACACAGTTCAAAGCTGCATTTGTAAGAAATTTATTCTTGTATAGCATCTAATTGATATGGTAAAACAGTTTAACCATATTAAGCACAAATATTTTATGGATATCCATCAAGATATAAATGAATGAGGAGGAGGAAGAAGGGAGTCAGGAAAACATCATAATACTAACTATGATAGTGAACACAAGGCAGCTGAAGAAGTAATACTAGTTAAAACCTGATTTTACACATATTTATCAAAATCCACTATTTACAACAAGATTTAGATAAGTTATACCTATATGAGCAGGAGCAATTTTTTTCCTGTTTTCAGTACACCAGAGCATATATGCTGTCAGAGGTTTTGGTTTTCCAGCCTAAAATTTGGTTGTTAAAAAAAAAGGAATTACATAAAATATATTGCAAAATGATTTTCAAAAATGCAAAGGAACTGAATAAATAAAATTAGGTTATTTCTAGAAACAAAAATAATGTGGCATGAATAGAAAAAGACTAAATTAGTTTTAAAAGAATACATTTAAAATAATTCTAATATATAAGCCCACAGTTTTTGAAAAGAAAATATAATAGTATAACAAACATGGTAAAAGACATTTTCACATCAAAAATTCAGAAAAAATTAATTAATAAATAAATAGTTCTAACTAATTCCAGTCCAAAGAACTTCATTTTGTGATGTGAAAACTTCTTCAAATAACAAAATCACATATTGATTTTTAACCTTTAGCATTAAGATGATTATGATTTTTTTTATAATACTGCAGTCAAGATTTTTTTAATGCATCAAAATATTTATGAAAGTCCCCCCCCCCCTTCCATTTTTTAAGTCTATAATATTCAATTTGTATCAGTTCAAAATTTAATTTCATATACTTGATGACACTACAAATCAAATTTCTTTAAAATCTTCAACAATATATAAATCATACAACTGAAGACGTATAGAAATTATTATTGAAATATACATTAATTTTATTATATATTTGAAAATTCAAAAAAAAAAAAAAATGTTTTATTTAATAACTATAAAAATATCTGAATAAAATGAAAGGAATCACTTATTTAATGGAAATATTCTTAATCTGTAATGCAAATACAGTTTCAGATGTATACACATGAAATTTGGTATACCGTTACAATCACGCACACACGCATGCACACACACACAGGATTATATTTCAAAAGAGTGAAATAATTTTTTTTATTTATATATATATATATATAAAGAACCATTTTATTGCTGAATTTTGCACAAAATAATACATTTTCATCCAGAGATAAGAAACAAGCCTTTTCTTACGAAGTGAACTGATGTTATACTAGTTAGTACATTAATCTTATTTTATAGGTAAACTTAATTACAGGAAACATCTACAATGAATAGTATAAATACATATACTTCCAAAACATTAAAAGAAAATGCAGGCTTATCTCCAATTTAAAAAATCCTTGTTTTACTGTGCAGAATAATTTATTGTAATAAAGTAAGATTCGATTCTTCTTTTATTTTACCCCTTTGTTACTACAAATCACATCTTCCAATGACTTAAAAAGGTTCTTCAACTGAAATAGCTCTCTTAAGACCAGAATTACATCTTTAGGATTCCTGTTTTATCTATCCTGCATATTTATTAGCAATAATATTCAAAAGAAAAAAATAGAGAGGGGGAAGGGAGATAGAGAGAAAATCTAATACACTGACCCTCCTTCAGACTAACAATATGTTATAGTTACTAAATCCTTAACTCTAACAACAAAAACATTTATTTACTGGTTTTTCTTTTTTGGCAGCGACAGTTCCTGTTGAATTTCTATTGGCAGGAGGACGTTTTTTCGCCGGTCCCCCTTTCCTTGCAGGATATGAAGGATCTTTTTTCACTGGTTTCTTCTTGGCTGCAGATTTCCCACCTCGGGAGAGGAATGAATCATTGGATTCCTCAGCAATGACAAGACCAGAATCGCTTTCATCATCATCACTGGCATCCATTGCAGCTTCACTGCTCTGATCTCCAAATGTGATTGGTGATTCAAACTGGGGAGAAATCAAATAGATCTTTGAAAAAAAAAAAAAAAACATAGACAATAATATTCTTGATAAAAGTTCTGGATTTAACAACAAAAAAAATCCTTTTTGAGACCAATTATTTTTTATCTATAAATTTTTGCTTAAATTTAGGATTTTTTTTTTTGCCCTTTTACGTGCCCTTTATTTCTCTTTTGGATTTCTCCCAGTTGTTAAGTTTTATTAAGAATTAAAAAGTAACTTTTAAGGAAACATGTTTTACTTTGCTGAACTTCATGTTTACACTTAAATTTCAGGGGATGTGAGAAATATACTTCTTAAGAAATCAATCATGAAGAAAATTAAATGTAAAGATGATTTTTTGTCGTGAAAAGATAAGAACCATGTTACAATATACAAAAGTCTGCATACATGCAATGCATTTTCTTTTTCTTGTCCCTATGTGCAACATTTTCTACATCAAATGTAGTTGGGAACCCTCTTTGAATATATGATTTCTCATACTGGTTAAGCACACATCATATGGAACTGCACAATTCTTTGATTAAAAGCTAACAAGACATCCTTTATTTTCTTCTTTCTTTTGAAGAATATCTGTCTGTTATCTGATGCTGTGCTAGCTACAAGATAATGTAGTTGGGATGTAATCTTCACAATGGCCACGAAAAGGCTAAGACAGAATTAAATTTTGATAAAAAGTAGCTTGAATATTTTCCTTACATTTCTTGATTCATTTGATTAAATCTAGAATACAATTGCTTGACTAAATCTATTTATGGTAAAGGACTTATTTGTGATTAATAGCTAAATAATAAATAAATCATGGATTATAATCAAATAGCTCTTATTTTTTCTATATAAGTTACTGAATTTCAAATCAATGAACCTGTATTTCATAAATCATGCAGGTATCTTTACTCGTGTTCCACAACCAATCTGAAGAAAAAAATCAACGATCTTTGTTATTACATTCAACCAAGATGCTAAAAGCATATAGGAAACTAATATCTGATTTTAGTATAGAAGATTAGGAAGAAAGAACATCATGAAATGTAAATTTTAAATTCTATGTAAAATTTCAACTTTATTAAAACATTTTAATTAGTAAACTCTTAAAACTTTTTTTTTACATATTTTATTCTTAATCAGTCTGATCCCGATTGTAATCAATTTGTCATTTCTATGAATTACTAAAATATTCCATGCTGATACTGCCATATTCGGACGTTTAAATTATAATTTTTATCTCTCAATTATCTATATTAGGAAATAACATCCACCAAGAAATGATTATCTACAGAATTTTTTATAGGTTCACTTAAAAATAGTTGCTTTTATATTTTAAAGTAACATTCAAAATATTCTTAAAGAATAAATGTTTTGAATATTTCTTTTCTCCAAAAAACCCCCCATGAAAATACAGATACAGCTAATATAAAACTGAGGAATAAATATATAATTATATAATGTTAATAAATATATCTTAATGCAAATATATATAACAAATATTAGAATTCAAAACCACGATACATTACAAAATATCAACTGAAAATCCAGAAATCTCAAAAAGAATTCTACACAATAAGAAATTTAATTTCAGCATCAACTTTTTAAAACTCTTAATTATTCACATAAGGAATTTTGTGTTTACCTAATAATTCAACATATGAAATCAAGAAAAATTAGTGCTGGCTGTCATTTGTCATTTTCTTACAAATGGATCAGCCAAAATATATCAATTATAAACACTTATAACATTAATAACAACGCAAGATAGGAAAATTTGGTAAAATTAACATGCCTATAGGTTGTCATCAAAGAAATGCAAATTATGATGATGCAAATTTTTGGATGTTATCAGGTCAACAAAATTTTTTGCTAAATTAATATAGTTTTTGTGTACGTTTTAACCTTTCACCAGATGTATCAACTTTTAGTTCTTGTGATATTCGTGTTTTTGACTTTTGTTAACCCGGCACAAGCTAAGAATTTATTCAGGACCATATGCCGGAAAACAAGCCTCCTTCCTTCCTATCCACTTTTAGAATATAAATGTATGCACAAGATTATACTGATCTCACTATCTTTTATTTTAAAGGTCCTTTTATTGATTAAAAGATGTCTCTCTTAATATTAGAATTTTTTTTCTGGATATATTTTAGATAAAAATACAACTTTCAGTAAGAAATAGGAACATTTACACCTTTATGATAATCAATAATTTGTTTTCGTGATTTCTTTCCCCCTTTAGATAAAATTAACTCAGTACGTATAACTGCTTATGAATTTTATTTACACTTAATGAATTAGATATCTGCATTTTGTTGCCCTAATCATAATTTTAAGTAGTTTGAAATTATTACTCATATTCTCATCAGCACTTTGTAAATCTGCCTCCAAATTACCAGTAAATAATTATTCTTCCCTTTTCATTATAGCTGCATTTAAATCATAATCCAGATTATTCATGAAGATACAAGAAGTGGCAATTATAAACTTAAAAACATTCCTGGAACTTATCACCAACAAAAATAATAAACAAAATAATAAAATCTCATATGAGTGCTTATGGATTAAGATATATAGTAGAAAGGAACAAATGGTGGAAAAAAAGTGCAAAACCAACAAACCTGTCTGTATTGTTCTACAATGACTTTTTCTTGTTGAGGGGAATGTTGCACATTCTGCATCAATGAGCCACTCTTCATATCAACATGGGAATATCTTTGGCGCACATCTGGTAACTCTCCATCAGATTCATCAGATGATGATGGGGAAGAAGTGGATGTCTCACTCGAAACTGAACTCGTGTCTAAATTAAAAGATAGACTAGGGAATAAGCATATTAATTTATCAAGCTTAATGAGAAAAAACAAGACTGTTTATCTAGTTAATCAAACTATTTGTAAATCACACTCAATAAATAAACTTTGTACCTATGACTCGAAACAGTATCTAAAATAATCTATTATAATAAAAATGGAGCTCGAAATGCGTTGCTAAGCGCAAAACTAGAGAACGGCTCGACCGATTCGGCTAATTTTTTTTTAGTATTTTCGTTAAGACACGAGGATGGTTCTTATGAAGAGGAAAAATGAAAAAACTGCGAGGAAAATAGTTAAAACGACACTTTTCTTACTTTCCCGCCAAAAATCTTTATTTCCTTCCCCCACACCGAGTAAGATTGCAGGAAGTAATAAATTATGATTTGTTTAGAAAGAAATACGCGAAGTCAGTTGGTTTTCATTCACAGATAACGGGATGTTTAAAAAAGAAACAAAATAGCTGCTTTTATTATTAGTCTGTATGAATATTTAACCTATGCCTGCTCAAAATAAAATTTCGGCACGGAAGAAAAAAAAAGAATAACAAAGTGAAAATAGGGTTTGTAGAAACAAAATTAGTGAAGAGAAAAAGGATAGAAAAAAAAAAGAAAAGAAGGATGTGTGTGTATCAATATTATTTCCTCTGTGTGCGGCATTTTCCGAGCTTTTTTTTAACTTTCGCATCTCTTAAAAACCAATTGTCATTATTGTTTAGTGTGTTTACGTTTATGAAAATTTGAATCTCATTATTCTATGAAAATGTAGAATTTTAGACCTTTCCCTCCACCATTTAAGTAAAATATCAATTCCGGGACAATCATTGCTCGGATACAAAGAGAAAGATGAATAGCACAATGAACAGAACATCTGAAGAAAATAATACTAAATAATACTCTAAATGAATTATATGATTATCAAAATTTGTTTGGTTTAAAAATATTTTGATGAAAAACCTGTTATGAGACACAGCTAAATAAAATATTATATGAAAATTTTAGCGAGCATTAATACTGGCGAACCGACTGGTCGCCAAGGGCGGCTAGTAAATGAATATAATTTTTGAATAATATATAGATATTCACTTAAAAAGATTGTATTTGTATATTAACCTCATAACAGCAATTAATGAGCAATAAATAAATAAATAAATAAATAAATAAAACACCGAAGATATTATATTAGTTTATTGACCAAGTTAATCATTAAAGCCTAGTTTTCAAAAGGCATGCAGCTTAGTAAAAACTTTGTTAAAGGCTTGTCTTTAATATTCAAGTACTAACAAGTGATATCATCAATCGAAATGGGTAGCAATAATATTGTATTTCTAACTTCTTTTTATTTCACTATAGAAAAATTAAGTACTATGATACCATATGGAAAGAATCATGATGAAATACATTTTATTAAATCACAAACTTTTGATACTTGATAATAATTTATTCATAGATCCATCTTTTTTTTTAAAAAAAAAAACAGAAGTACATTTTAACACAAGAGTTGGTTAAAAAAAACTATCCTAAACTTTGAAAAGGAAACATTTTACAAAAAGAAGAAGGGAGGGAATGTGCACATGTATGTTAATTCTTGAACACTAATTGTTATTTATCTTCAGCAGGATAAATGTGTTTAGAAAGTGATATATGTCTTATTTTTCTAAAAAGTCTGTCTTACTTTTGAAAAATTAATATTTAATAAAAGGAAGAAAAATGTACACATGTATGTTATTTCTAGAACACTATTTGTAACTTATCTTATGCATATTGCTATGCCTTTTGCATCATAGATGTGTTTAAAAAGTGATAAATGTCTTATTTCTCTATTTCCTCATGCACTATATACTAATCTAAATTATTTCACTTATAATTTCTAAAAATTTAGCATTAATGATTTAATATGCCCAAAAACATTTAACTTCAATATAAAATATTTAAAGGATTACAATTGGTAAAACTATCCTTCTCAAACTTGTTAAATATTTATTATTTTGAATTTTTCTCAGAATTTATTGTTTACATTTTTTTTCATAGAAATGAATATATGCCTACAACTGAATACAAAATTAAAGTGGAAGAAAAAAGAAAAATATCAATCAAGTTAATTTTTTGAAGTTATAAAATTTAATAAACAAAACTAAGTAAAAATTTACCTTTCTCAGTTTGATATGAAAAATGTAGATTCATAATGTTTTTTAGAACATAAGACTGAAACAATTTATCAAATCACAATATATTTATTTCAATGTAAGAAAATGCATTAATTATAACATTAATCAAATTTTCGTATGTATAACTTTTATAAACTAAATTTTACAGTTATGCTACAAAATAATTAAAATGCAATAACTGATATATTATATGAAAAGAATATATATAAAAGAACTTCCTGAAGTAAATTTTATAAACAATAAAAGATGGACAAAAGAGTACTCAATATCTTCAGTGAAATATGCATCAATTTGAAAGCGAACATGGATTATGGGCAATTAATTTCTACCTATACTATTATTTTCAAACTAAATATCCTGTAGATTTTAAAAAATTAAATTATATTGTTTTGTAAATGTATGCAGCATTATAGACTAGTTGAAAATTCTTGGCAGAGTTAAAAATAATGTCTTCCAAAAGAATATAGATCAAATTGTTTGGGGCAAATAAAATGACAGCTGCAAGTTTTATTAATTTAAATTCCTTTTTCAAATCTGGATTCATCTAATATATATATATATATATATATATATATATATATATATATATATATAATGTAATATCATTATTTGTTGAAAGCAGAAGGCAGAGTCACAGCCGAAATCATGGAGAAGACAGGTTGAATTTTTAAGTTCATTTTATTCCACCACGAGAAGCAAGCATTATGAACGAGGAAAAGCAATGAGCACAACACAAAATGGGATGACAAAAAGCTAAGTGTGAAAAGGGTGGGGAATCACTATCTCCGGTCTTAAATATCATAAGATTTTGATAGAGAAAATATTTTTTTCACAATGCTTATACAATGAGATTTTGTTGGGTATTTTCTCGGCCCATGCTCAAACAGGAAAGGGAAACACAGGGATCTTTTTTAAGGAATATGCTTGGCTAAGCAATTTTCATCTCACATAAAGAATGATAATTAGTGGACTTTTAGCGGAGTCAGCTTTTTTACAAAGCTTCTGTTGAATTAATTAGCTAGAATAAGTGGAATGGATCAGGAAATAAGAGAATATTTTAGAATCAAATTACTATGGGTTAAATTAAATTGAAAATTAAGAAATTAATTTGAATTTAAACTGAGAGTTTAAAATATCATTACATATATAGCAGCTTACAATGCAGCAATTGGAAAAAAAATAATAGTAAAAAAAATTAAATAGAATCTATATACTGTTTTTCAATTCATATTTTTTGTTTGAAGAGCTTTGAATAGAGAAATTTCAGCTGTACAGAATTTAATGCAGCTGTCAAGTAATTTTCTTTTGAATAATTTTGTCCACTCATCTTTTTTTCTAAAAAAAAAATAACAATGCAAATCTGTATATGCCATTTACTTTAATTTTGATTTATCAGGTGAAATAAAATATCTGCATTTCTGTTTGTAATTTTTATGTACCTATTTCTTTAGAATCATCAAAATGAACAGGCAAAAATTAGAAAATATTTACCAGTTTCTTTGGAAACATCAGAGTCTTGAAGCATATATCTCTTTGCTTCTGTTTTAGCTTTCATAGCATTAGAAGCCCCCATTTTAGGCATAATCTGGGGTCTCTTTGCTCCTGATGGCAGGTTCAAGGACATCTTTGGTATTTTGATAGGAGCAACTCTTTTGTCCTCAAATTCATCATACTCGTCAGAGGTCCTACCTTTTTTCCTTGGTTTTCCTTGCATGTCTAATTCGTTGATGTCAAAATCTTCCATTTCCTTGACTTTGGCGGACTTCTTCAAAACTCTGCCAGATCGGGATATCTGAGGAGTCTCCATTGCTGATTAAGATGCATAAAACTTTGCTAATTTTGCCCAGAGTCTCTGGTAAAATATAGAATGAGTTAGAGAACAGAAATCTAACACAAAAATATTCAATAACAAAAAAAAAAATAAATAATAATGAGAAAACTTCATTTTTTAAGTTTAAAAATTTTATATTAAATTAATATAAATATTTCAGCAACTTATTCAGTTTTTACAATAAGCTAGATTTATACTATTAGTCACAAATCTAAATTAGATAGTTTGATTAATAACATTTATTAGATTATAAAAAATCTAATGAAAAAAATCAAATTAATTTTTAAAACTTTGAGGTTAAAAATTTTAAATACTTCATCATATTATTTTATTTTCATAACATGTTTTATCTACATTGCGAGTCAAAGAGCTAACTTAGAAAAAGTTTGTTTCATCATGTTGATACATATATATATAAGATTTTATTTGCACATTATAAAATTGCGCAGTTAGGAGCTTTTTATTTTGGATTACGAACAAATAAATAAGATTAAAAAAAATTACATTATCTGTATTTTCATACTATATCAAAAATAGCCCATTTTACATCGAGCAAATACACATGCTTAAAGAGATCTTTCAACTAATGCCTGGTCCTTTAATTTAAGGATCATGAATGTTTATTTTGGGAAAGTTAAAGAATCTGAGATGTTACTAAGAAGATCACTCTTTTAATAAAGAAAATAATTATAAAACTTTTAAATTAATAAGAAAATTCCTTAATTAAAATTTTCCGTACAATTCTGTTTTAAAAGTGACCAAAAATGCCATGAAAAAAAAATCAGCAAATTATAAAAATATACACAAGTACATTATAATTTATAATATAAAATTTTTAACATGTGAATGAAATGCTATGTTGTTTGCAACTGAAACTGTCAAATAGGGGGAAAAAATCTAGTTGCTTTTTTATCACTATTATAGTTGACAAGTACCAAAATTTCTTATTAAATATAAGATTATATTCATGATGATTTCATCATGAATGAAAATAAGAAAAAAATTTTGTTAAAGAATAATTTAACTATTCAAAATTAAACAAGAGGAAAATGTAGAAATTGTCAGTATACAATGCAAGAATTTAAGTGACAGCACTCCAAAGTTGGTTTGCATGAGCTGCCATTGTTTATCATTAGAATAAACTGTGTAATAAATTTCTTATGTTTTCTTTATAGTTTAAAATATTTTTCTTTTAAACGCTCCTTTGTTCTGCATAATAAGCAAGTTTCCCAATATTTACTGCATAAAAATGTTCTAGGCTACATGTTATTATAACTTTCCAAAACATCTGTTTAAGACCAAAAATGAGTTACAAAATAAATATAGGAGTTTAAAAACGGTTTTTATAAACATTTTTAAAATATAGTTTGATATCAATCAGGACATTGTTTTCTATTCTGAATAAAGTTATGAAATTAAAGCAATAAATAAATGTTAGAAGTGTCATCAGATTATACTTTTACACTAATTTATATAATATTAAGAAAACATTCGATATGTTTTTAAATTTAATTTCTCAATTTATAATTGAAACAGAAACGTTATTATAAAAGGTAATTTATTTTTCCTAAACATATGTCTATTTGTATGCAAGAAAATATTAGATAATTAAAAGTCTGCTAACAGACGAATGCTTTTATTTTAAATATAATAACAAAAAAATTCTATAGCATGATTTAAATATTTAAAAGTAGGAAATTCAGTTTTATTATGTTTACAAATAGACATTTACCTTTTAATATTTGACCAGAATCACTTAAAGAAAACAAAATAATGTCTAAGATGGCCGCTGAAAACATAAACCTATACTTTCGAAAATAGCGCAAAGAAGCTTCAAAAATAATGCGGAATTCCAAAAATAGAATATAATTCCACGGAAAACTAAGAACAGAGAGAGAGAGAGAGAGAGAAAGGAGGCTTTATTTCCGGCTTATGCTCCTGAATAAATTCTTAGCTTGTGCCGGGTTAAAGAGGTCTAAAAACCACGAATATCACACGATTTATAATATAAATAAAATAATAAAAGGGAACACCAAACTGTGTTCGCTGAAAACTCAACCTGCCTCAAAAATACAGTAAGTGAGAAAGAAAAGTTCACTGGTTATTAGAATTAAGCACTGGGAAAACAGTTTACAGAACTGTCAGCAAAAGTCAAAGCAAGCAACAAAGAGAATTTTTTTTTTTTATTATTATTATTATTATTAGGCATAAACTTTAGAATCTGCCAGAATCAACCAAGAAAGCAACAACAGCCTTCACTTTATTGCAACCCTGTATGGAAAAGTCACAAATCCAATCCAATGACAACGGAATACAGCCCAACTTCGCCCGAAGAGCATCTCTAGCTATCTCAAATTTGCTACAAGAGAGAACAAAATGTTCACAAGTTTCTGGAATTTGACACTGGGTACAGTTTGGTGACTCAGCGAGCCTACATTTAAACAGAACTGCATTTACCGGAAGAGTCCTAGATATTAATCGGAAAATTAATACCTCATTTCGTCTAGATAGATGGAGTCTTTTAAATTTAAAAGCATCAAGCCATTTGTATTTCTCATAATATTTAGATTTCACCCATTCTAAACTTTGTTTATGCCTAACAATTTTATCACAACTCACGCCTATATCTTCAGGTGAGATCCAGTTACAGATATAAGGGGACATTAGAGCTTGCTTAGCAGCACTATCAGCCCTCTCGTTTTCAGTGATTCCCACATGTGCGGGAGTGTATATTAATTCCAAAGAGGAACAAATCTTTAACGCATTAAATATAACCCGGGCCACAAAAAGAACACTTCTCGGAGAATGGAAGTGAAGGCAACTCAGGGCCATTAAATTAGATAGACTGTCGGTCAGAAGAATATAGTCTTTGTGTTCTTTTACAAAGTTCGTCACCGCCAGAGCTATGGCATAGCCCTCCCCTGTGAACACTGAGTTGATATTGTGAATCGACCCCTTAATTTCCACATTTGAAGAACAGTTTACCGCTGCCACCGCTGTAGAGTTTACAGTTTTTGATGCATCTGTAGCCAAAATAATCCTATCACAGGGAATCTGAGATTTAAACTCTGCAAAAAGAATTTTAATGATAGTTGGGTCCAAGCTCCTTTGCTGAAATTTCAAGCCATGAGTCTTTATGCAGAAATTTTTACAGTCGTCCAATCTTACCGGAACATTGATCGGGATTATTTGATCCAGGGACAAATTTTCATGACGACAGTATTCATCTAAAGTGTTTCCGCAGGGAACTCTTTGGAAAATTCTATTGGAAACCAAGGATCTCATTTCGGAAATTGATTTCGATACGTTAGTGAAATCCCGTGCTGAGAATTGATTCACAAAGAAAATTATGTTTTTCTTTTCGAATCTTAATTTCATGTTTAATTCATTTGAAATCTTATAAAGTATGGGAAGGGGTGTCCATCGAGGTAGACCAAGAGCAAAACGAAGGATGTTATTTTGAATCGTTTGTAAGGATGCTACACCAGCTTTATTGGTCATACCGATTGTATGAGCACCAAATTCAATTGATTGAGTAATACATGCGTTGCAGATTTTTAACAAATTAGATGCATTTGCACCCCAGCCAGGAGTGGCCAATCTTTTAATCATGTTTAACTTTTTAAGTGCTTTAATTTTTAGCCCATCAATATGTAATCTAAAGGACATGGTAGGAGCAAACTGAATGCCTAGATAGCGAATATTATTGGTCCAAGGGATACGGCCATCCTGAAAGTGGACGTCGAACCCGACAGGTGATTTTCTAGATGAAAGGTTTATAATATTACTCTTTTGAGGAGCAATGTCCATGTGCCATTCATTACACCAACTTTCCAGCTTTGATACACAAAACTGCATCTTGTTTTTAATAGCTTCAAAATTATGTTCCACCACTAATAAAAAAATATCGTCCGCATAAATAAAACAGTTGACATCTTTAGGTAATACACAATAAATGTCACTCATAAAAACCGTGAATAGTAGCGGGGAAAGGACGCTACCCTGCGGGACACCTCTATCATGCTTGAATAGAGAAGACGAAACACCTCTCCAAGAAACAAAGGCTTTTCTATCCTGTAGGAAATGAGAAATCCACAGGGCAATTTTACCCTTGATCCCCGATTGTAATATTTTGAGCATTAGTCCATCATGCCATACGTTATCGTAAGCCGCCTTTAAGTCAAAAGATATGCCATAAACAAGCTTCTTCTGAGCTCTGGCTATTAAAATTTTGTTGAGAAGGTTTGCAGAAAGGCTGTCACATCCTTTGTACGGGAGGAAACCAGCATGAAGAGGGGAGAAAAACCTTTTGTCCAAATAAAATCGCAGGACCCTGTCTAAAATAATCTTTTCAAAAGTCTTACCCAGAACAGAGGTTAATGCAATGGGTCTGTAAGAAGAGGTCTCTGCTGCATTTTTCATAGGTTTTAAAATAGGAATGATTTTTGCGGTTTTCCAGCTTTCTGGGACAATAGTGTTTGACCATAAGTAATTGAAAATGTCAAAAATTTTTTTAATGTTATCGTCGGTGAGACAGGACAACATTTTCTTATTTATATTATCTATTCCAGGAGATTTATTTTTTGTTCTTTTTATTGCATTTTTAAATTCTCTAAGCGAAAAAGGGCAATTCAAAAATTTTAAATCATCCTTTTCCGGGTTCTCAACCGAAAAATCCAAAGGGATTCTTTCTTTTGGGGCCCTCTTGATTAGACTGGTTGCAATCGCATTTGCCTGCGCGATCGGTGCGGTTAGGGTAATGCCCGACGAGAGAACGAGATTGGAAGTACAAGGCGTCTCATCTTTGTTTAGTAGGGCTTTAACAATGCGAAATGCCTGATGGGAAGAGGCCACCTCCTGGCATGTTTTCTCCCAAAAGCTGCGTTTTCTGTACTTGACATGTTTCCTAAGCTTTTCCGCCATTTCTTTATATGCAAACCAGTTTAACTTAGAAGGGTGTGATTTTGCTTTCCTTAGTAATTTTCGTTTTAGGGCTTTTAGGTAGTTACATTTAACATCCCACCATGGGCAATGAGAGTGGACTGAGTTACAAACAGAATATGATGACGATTTTGCACTTTCTTGGATGACTTTAATAAGACTATCGAGAGAAAAATCAGTTTCTTGACATCTTAAGACAGCATTGACCTTTTTAGAGAATTGGCCCCAATTTGTATATTTACGAGTATATTGAGATTTTTCACCAAGGTTGAAAAGGGAAATAAAAATGGGACAGTGATCGCTGTCATACAAGTCATGAGATACCTCTAACCCAATCTTGCTAAAAATATCAGCGGAGCATATGGACAGATCTAATAGTGAAGGAGCTTGAGTCCCTTGAAATCTTGTAAAATGTTGCATGTTTAATAGGCACATTTGTTTGGTGCCTATCCAATCTAGGACCAAATTTGCGTCAGTGGAAGTATGTTCACTCCCTAGTGCTGGATGATGTAAATTAAAATCACCCAGTAAAATGAAAGGAGGAGAAATTTGAGAAAACAAAGATTCTAACCAGTTATCCTCAAATCTACCACCAGGAGAGTAAAGATTTAGAATAGTAAGTGGGGAGTTAGAGTTTGGACCAATCCATATTTTGACACCTAAAACCTCCACGGAAGATGGTGGAAGGATGAAAGAAATAACTTGAGCCGGGATGTGTTTTTCAACAGCAGTCAGCAGACCGCCTCTATCAGAACTTTGTCTTTCAGCTCGAAAGACTTTTTTTCCTTTTAAACTGAAAACAGACGAAGCGTTTAGCCAGGTTTCTTGCAAAACTAAACATTGGGCAGACACAAAAGGTGGGGCCTGCAGCCAAGGGATCTTGTTTTTGATCCCCCTAACATTCCATTGAATAAACTTCATGATAAGAAAAAGGAAAAGAAAAGAAAAAAAAAGAGGGAAAACAACAACTACTACAACAAAAATAAATTAACCGATGCCCGAGTAATCCTCCTCTACACTGAAATGATTGATTTCAGCGAGTGACCGTTGGTCGAGAACAACACCAGGACTAAGAACCTGTCTGTATTCGAGATTCGTTTCCAATAGAGCTATTTTGGATTTTAAAGCGTCTATAGTTTTTCTTTGAGTCTCAATTTGTTTATTTAGAATCGTATTCTCTTGAGTTTGAATGTCACACTTTTCTTGAGTTTCACTTATGCGTACCATACACTGTCTGTTTACTTCCTGGAGTTTTGACAGTGCATCACCTTGTGGCACAAGAGTAGAAATTAGTTTTGTAAGATCTTTTATGGCCAAATGAAGGTCCGTAATATCCTTTTGTGGGTTTACAATACCCTGAGTCGGCAAATGGGTCTTAACTTTTTGGGCAAAAGTTTGTGAAGTTGCAATCTTCCTTGCTTCCAAAAATGAAATGTCTTTGTCTCTGACTAGATTTATAATCTCTTTTTCTAGAGAGAAATACTTGCAGTTTTTGTCTAGTGCGTCATGGGCTTCATCGCACCTAAAACATTTGGTTGGTGCATTACACTCTTCTGCGTGAGAGCCCCCGCAGTTTTTACATCTTTTTTCGTTATGGCAACGAATTTGAGTGTGGCCGAATCTTAAACATTTGAAGCATAGCTTTGGATTCTCAATAAATTTTTTAACTTTAAAGATTATTCGTCCGATCTTTATTTCAGAACGGTTTGTCCTGCCCAGTTCTTCTATTAGGACAATTGGAATGGGGTCTGACGTTCCTTTTTTTTTAAAACGTACAATTTTAGTAACACTGATGTCCTGCGTAATAAGTTCTGTATTTATGTCTACAATGTTAAAGTCCGTATCAATATCTCGAATGATATATTTCGAAACAATGTTGGAATCAATGATGCGAATCCTTGCTTCAGGGAAGCCATTTACGAAGTCGGACACCTTCTTGACTGTATTTAGGTGACGAGTGACAAGGATTAGTTTTTTATATTTATTTAAAGAAAACGTGTCATCCGTATGGGAAAGTGGGCCGAAAGTGGTATTTATGATTTTAGGTTTAATCCATGGTGACGGACCGTTCGTGCTGTCAATGCATAATTTAATTTTTGGGCAACCCTTCTCAATAGCACATTTAGCTTTTTCATAATTAGAAAATTCGTTATTTAAAATATAGTTTATTTTTCTATCCTTTACTTTGCTTTCAGACTCTAAGTCCTCCGGTTTTCGCTTCGTCATCGCTGACGAAGATTCTAATTCTATTCAGCCAGGATCAAGTGAAAACAGCCACTAAAAACCCAATAACATAGAAAAAGAAAAACACAGAAAAATCCTACCTTGGATTTGAAGAAAAGAAAGTGGCAAAACCTTTGCACACCTGAAATAGGAAAAGCGAACCCTCAAAGGGGTCTTCGCAAAAATGGAAAATTCACACCTGAATATCAGCTAGGGAAAATCCATCAATGAAACATTCATTTTGAAAAACTTGAACAACAAATTTATAAAACCAGCCAAAAAAAGTGCAAAAACCTGCACCCAATACGCAGCCTTCACTTCAAGCCTCCTTCTCTCTCTCCTATAGCACACACCTGAACAAATTTATTTACACTTTAATATTACTTTCAATATTTTTAGTTGTTGGCATCATAACTTTGAATAACGATGCCAAAAATGGCTAAAAAAATATTTTCAAACTTCATTTTGCAGAATAATAATAATAAAAATAATAAATCGCTTATGACATCGTTACCATGTTTTTACATTTCAAATCTACATAATTGTTGAAATAATATTATATTTCCCAAAATAGATAAAAGAATACTTAAATAAGTAACATTACATTAAAAAATGTAATTTTTTAAAGCTTCATACCAGATTTCATATATGCATTGAATTTTGATTTGCTGATAGTCTTTTTGAAAAACGATATTAAAGCAATGCTAATTTTAAGTAAATAGTATGGATGTTTTTCTGATATATAACCTAGTTTTAAATCTCAAGTAGAAAATGTAACAGAAAATTATCTTATTTTCATTTTTTTATATAGTCAATCCATAAAAAAAACCTACTTTTGACCAAGGCAGTTAAGGAATCCACCTCAACTCTCCCCCCTCCTTCCTGAGTTTATAATATTTTTCTATCCGTTTACGTTTCGCAACGGCGGTTGTCGTTTCTTACATGTGTTGTCATTTAAAATTACCAACTTGTCATTAATCTATTTTATTGCATAGTAACATTATAAAGTAAGTCAATCCTTGTTAAATAATTTTGAATAATATTAATCCAATATTTGTAAATTGGTATTTGATTTATCTCGAAACAATTTGAAGTTAGCAAGTCAAGATATTTTCTGAAAAGTTGTTTAAAATAAATTTCTGAGAAATATAAGTGGATTTTTTCAACGTTTGTGCTAATATTTTATATTAAGCCATAGTTAGAAAGCATTCACTTCGAATTTATTTTGCTTTTAAATAAGGGACTATTGCAAAATGGTTTTACATGTCTTATACCTTCCATTTGATACATGTAAACAAAACTTTTATTTGATATTATAACCTATTATTTATCTATTAAATTGTATAATTAAATCGTTGGCGTGTGAAGTAATTCAAAGTAATGATGTGTAAATTTGTTTATATTTTGAATTAAATATGTGAACTTATTTGAAATTTCAGTATTTGGCGGGCTTTAAACATGTAACTGAGGCTCATACGATCTCTAACGTTTAAATATCATCACTTGTTAAAATAACTCGGATTAAAAATATTTGATTTGCTTGACTTTTGATCCTTTGTTTTTTTTATTTTCCGTGTATGATTAATTGTATAGGGTATGAATTTTAACATTAATTGTAATTTTATTTTTTATACTTAGCGAAGATTTTTAAAAAGAAACTTGAATTTTCTTTGCTTATTTGTGACAAAAACTTTGTTTAAATAAGAAATATGCTGATAATTTTTTAATAATATTTCATTTATTGTTTTTTAAAATATTTTTTATTTGATTACATGGAGTTATATTTTCTTTTAATAATTGTTAAGTATTATATTTAATTTTTTGGAATTTTATTGCTCAGTTTATTTGATTTGCCAAATTCTTTAATTTGGTATAAAATTCACCTTTCATCAAGCACAGATGAAAAACTATTTAATATAAAAGTTTTTATTCAATCAATTTGATTTTAAAAATTAACAATATATTACTTGATATTACTAGTAATAAAAAAATAAAACAGAGTATTAAAACATAAGTAAAAAATTTTGAGTGAAACTTTATTGCAATTTGATATTAAAATTTTGCTTTGTAGTCATGAAATTTTTTTTGTGTGTATGACATGTTTTTTTATGTTGATTTTTATAGAAATTTTATTTTTGATATAAGTATTGAATAAAAGTTTCTTTAAAAGTAATTTGTTTTGATTTGAGAAATGATATTTAGATTTTCTGATTTATTGTTAACTTAGGTAATTTTTCATAAAGATATCTTAATATGCTCTAAGCTATTTAAATTCTAGAATCTTATATTGTTAAAAATGTTTTTCATCTATTTCACAGAGTGGGATTGATATTTGTTAGCTAGTAATAATAATTAAAATCTATACTTTGTGCCAGCATTTCTGTTTATTGATAGTTTATTGTGTTAATAGCATAATTTTCTTAAAATGAGCTTAAGCTATGTTATGGTATTATATACATGGTTAAAATCTGCCTCAAAAAGAGGCCAAGAATTGTAATTTTGAAATGGAATCATCTGATACTTGAACGTTTTCAAATCCATTTTTTCTTTGTAAATATAGTCAAATCATCAAGTTAAAATTATAAACTCAGAAAATTTAAATTTCAAACTACATGAAATTTTATAGCATTATTTTCCAGTTAACATATAAGTCTTATTAAATTTCTCTGCAGTTTTCTATTCGAAATTTTTCTCTTGTATTTATCAAAGGGAATTTTATATAAGGAAAACTACTCTGTTAATAATACTGTACTTAAATATCAGGTGGGGGAAAAAATTCATTATTTTACAACCATCTATTGAGAAAAAAAAATGGATTTCATTTTTCATTATTTTCAAATATTCCATATGGAAAGAAATCCATTAATTTTTCGGTAGATGTCTTCAAAGTAATAATGGATTTCTTCTTCCCCAATCTAATATTAGCAATATTCTTTTGGGCATGAGTTGTTATGATTTCTAATTACGATTTTAATGTATCAACTTCCTTAAATGAATATTTTATTGCTTAAATTTGATGAATTTTCTCAAAAATATTATTCTTAAGTGCTCATCAAAATTGAATCCAAATCATACTTCACATTAAGAATTTCAAATGAGTATGTTGATTGTTAAATTCGTAATTTGTTATGTGATTTTTGAAAAAGTTCATTCTGTGTTAGGAAAATTCATTTTGTGCTAAGTAATGACAGTGAATTTAAATAAACTTTTCTATATTTTGATGCAACTTTTCTATACATGAGTTTTAAAAAATTTGATTTAAATTCTTTAAATTGTAAAATTTGCATTGCTGATTATTTATAAGTGTAACATGAAAATTATACATTATTATATGTCTTTTAATACAGCAATTTTTAAATATTATTACTCCCTTCTTAATAACAAATTATGTAGCGACCTACTTTCCCCTCATTGTATTGGGTTTTCCTAAATACGATCAGCATATAGAAACTTTAAAAACCCAAACAAAATGATATGAATATTTATAAAAAGCTTGTTTAATGTATGGTTTGAGGCATATTTTAAGCTGTCATCACATTTTTCTAATTCTTTGAAATGCTCATTTTAGATCTTGCTGCTATCCAACAAATATTGACTTGCAATCTACAATTTGAGAATCCCTGTCTTAATAGTATGTGTAATAAAAGTCAATACTATTTTGCTACTTTGTCAGTAGCTGTAAAAATCCACTTACTTTAAAATCTATTCTTGAGAGTGGGTATATGTAAAATGTATCGTTGAAAATTTTATAGTTTTGTTTCATACAAAATATCTAATCATTGTCAATAAAAAAATTAATTGCAATCTTTTAAATGTATAGAATGCTTTTATCAGATGATTTAAAGTAATTATTAATGTTTTAATTTTTGGTATTTCAGAATATTGTGTTTTTATTTTATATACATATATATATATACACGCATGCATAATGCTTTTCTTTTCTTTTGCAGTTAAAAGATGTTTTATGCTCATTTTGTGCTAGCCAAGAAAGGGCCTCTGGCCCGAATCTGGTTGGCTGCACATTGGGATAAAAAACTTACTAAAGCACATGTATTTGAAACAAATATTGAAAGCAGTGTGGAAGGTATCCTTCAACCTAAGGTATGATTTTTGTATTAAAAAACCATTGTAAATATCTGTGAATTGTCTTGAAACTTTTATTTAAAAAGTATGTTACCCTAGCAGCACCCAAATTAGTTTAAAATGTATCATTTTTTCATAGGCAAAATTTCAAGTATTATATACATGTAGTTCCAGAAAGTTAGTGACCAAGCATCCTGTATGATATTAATATTTTGGTAACCCTTGTATTATAAAACAATAATATTTTTCACAATGTGTTGGGTACTGATTGATATAAAAGTTAATTGGCAAAAATGCCTGATTTTTTTTAAAAAATTGTTTTGAAACTTATTAAGTGGAACAACTTAAATATTTTAAATTCAGAAATATATATATATATATTTCTGAATATTTGACGAACTAAACTAGTCTCGGATTGGACAATCAGTTCTCCACTATCCTTCCTGATTTGGCAATCACCTAAATTTCTTCCTATCTGGTTCATTTGCTCTTTAGCACAGCTTGGATGTGCATCTCCATCTTAAGGGTATGTTCAGACTTCTTGTTTTCTTACTTGTTCTTTTGATAATATGGGTTTATTTATTGTGTTTAGTTTTTTATTATGTTTAGTTTTTTGTGATATATGTTTTTTCTTCAATCTTGTATTTTATTTGTGAGTTTTTTTTTACTGTCTTTTCTTCTCTTTTTTTTTATTTGTCTTTTGGGTTTTTTTTTTTTTTGTGCTAAAAATTGATGCCTCTCTTCTATTTTAAAATTTGGAATTTTTCGGGTCATAAAAGAGTTAAAAAATTTTTTAGACAATAGTCTAACTCTTTACAGAAAAAAATTCTGTTTTTTTATTGGAGTCCTTGCTTGATGTTGACCCTTGAGAAAGTCATCAGGCCGGATTTTCTCATTTTTTCAATCACAAATATCTGTTTTTTATTCTTCTTAGTTCCACTATGTCGTTAGGAATAGCAGCATACGCGCTGTCTTAATACATTTGTGTATCTTTCTAATTGATTATGAAAATGGCAATTTTTTTAAATTTACCTCTTTTAAATTTGTTTTAGTATATATATATATATATATATATATATATATATATATATATAT
>JAOUZG010028872.1:2070413-2092023 GCA_026289955.1 Argiope argentata | reverse complement strand
TATATATATATATATATATATATATATATATATATATATATATATTGTAATTATGTGTTTAAAAATAAAATAAATGGATACTTTTGAATTAATTGTTTCTTAATAATGATTTTTTTTGGTTTCTGCATACTATTGATGAAAGAGTTAAATTTTAGATCTGACTAGCATGATATTTTTGCTGCACAATTGCTGGTTGTATTTAACATAGCATTGATATTTTTTTTATTTTCTTTTGAGGATTAATTACTGACATGCAATCATTACGAAGTACCAATATTTGTTTTATAAAATTTTTGAATTAATTTATACACTGTCTTTTAACATAATTTAAATCCTAATTAATTTTCTAATACTTAATCTGATATTTTTTTAAGTTGCTATATTCTATAAAATCCTCTTGTTTTCTTATTTATATCCTGTTTTTTTTTAATTATTCATGCCAGTTATTCTTTTAAAAAAATTTATATCTGTAATTCTCATAACAATAGTAAAGAAATAAAAATCCCTGATGTTCATGGTATTCTTTACAAAGATACCCAAGATTGTTTCCTGAATTGCCACCTGTCAAAGTAATCTGCCTGTAAAAGCTCCAAGGGAAAACATTTCTAATATTTTACTTTTCTGTTTTATAGTACGAACAAACTTGTTCTGCCATTTTCTTCCTAGTAATCTGTTCCCTCATATATAAATAGTTCAATTCCCAATTTGTCTTTTTATCAGCCTCTGGATTTAGCTGCTAAATAAAAAGTGCATAATTTCTAATTTTAGTAAAGGTGCCATTTAGGTTTCTTACATAAAATAAGAACAGAGTATTTTAATTTTGGACTCAGATTTGTTTGAACCCTTGAGAGTTACGAATCTAATGAATAGAATTTGGGTCCAGATAAATTCATTAAATCTTGGTTCCAATATTTTCCATTATATAGTTTTCTAATTAATACTCATTCTTCATTAATTCTGTTACCCTTAGGTGAAAATGGCTTTACGAACGTCTGGACATTTACTACTTGGTATTGTAAGAATATATTCCCGCAAAGCCAAGTATCTGCTGGCTGATTGTAATGAAGCATTTATAAAGATTAAAATAGCATTTCGGCCAGGAGTTGTTGATTTGCCTGAGGGTAACCGTGAAGCTGCAGTAGCTGCTATAACTCTTCCTGAAGTATTTCATGATTTTGATACAGCATTGCCTGACATAACGTAAGTATTTTTGTTTATAAATAATAGCATGTAAAAGATTATTCGATGAATAGGAATAAATTTATTTTTTCTTTGCCATTTACAAAATCCATTATTACTAATAGATTTTTTTAATTATATCATATCTATTTTGATTTTCAGGATAGACATGGATGCCCAAGTTAGTTTGAATCAGAGTCGTGCCGAAGATATAACATTGAAAGAAGATTATGGAAACCTAAGCCTAATGGCTGATGATGGCTTTGGTAATTTTAATAAATTTCATTTTTATATTTTAAAATTTGTCAGTTTACTTTTATATAATGTCTCAAATATTTTTGCATTGCAGAAAGTGTTTTTTGACTTTTAAATTATTAAATTTGGTATTATATATTGTAATACAAATCCTTCTCATCACCTTAAAAGAGTAACCTATAGCTACTAAAGTATATTGAATGTATAATCAGTGTTTTGTTTCATTTATATATTTAATATAAGAATTTGTTAATTTAACATGACTATTTTGTAAGAAGAGGAATGGATATTATTATGAATTTTTATTCTAAACATAGTCAATTTTTTGAAAATTAAACATTCAAAATGTAAAGATGCAACTGACATATTTATGAGACTTTCAGCTTATATAATATGTAATTTACAATACTTCTTTTGTTAATTTTTATTTTCTACACCTGCTGTTGGAGAACCAATTAAAAATAAATGCACTCATATATATATATGTAATGAAAAACACATTTAAATGATTTGTTGAGAATAAATAACAAAGAGTCGTGGCCAAAATCATGGAGAATACAGGTAGAATTTTTAGTTCTTTTTATTCCATCATGGGAGCAGGCATTATTTACAAGCGAAGGCGACATGCACAACACAGAATTCACGAAAGCTAAGAAGTGTACAAAAGGGACGGGAAATCATTACCCCTGGTCTTAAATACCAAGACTTTGATAGGGATAAATATTTTTTATAGAGCTTATAAACTTGGATTTCAGTGGGGATTTCCATGTTTCACACATAAGAGGTAAGGGAAATGCAGTGACCTTTTTAAAAGTATTTTGTTTGGGTCAGCAATTTCCATCTCTCCCATGGAGTGTGAGAAAGTAACAGGCGTTTGGCTGTTTCAGCAATTTTACACAGCTTCTCTGGAATTAATTAACTAGAGCGAGTGGAATTGATCAGGAAATAAGAGAATATTTTAGAATGATATTACTATGGGCTAAAATAAGATAAGGCTTTGGAAATTAATTAGGATTAAAATTAAGAGTTTAAAAATATCATTATATATATATATATATATATATATATATATATATATATATCAATGTTTTATAAAATTATTTATTTGCATAAAATCTCGGCAATATTTGTTTTCAACTTTGGTTAAGATGCCTTTAATTGCTTGAATTTATAACATCCATAAAAATAAAAATATATGAATGATGTACAATTTGTTTTGACTTGAATGAGGAATTGTGTGTTCCATTTTTTTCAGTTATTAAAAGTCAAAAGCTAGTATTTAAATTGCCAAGAACACTGAAATTTTCAGATCATTTGAATTTTATTATTTTGTGAGATATTCATTTTCAATCTAGATATGCAAAAATTGTTATACTTTAATTAAATACTTTTCTGTTGTGAATTTTAATATGTAAACTGAAATACAATTTTTCAAAAAAGAAACCAGTAGAATGCTGTATGAAATGTTTAAATGTTTAATTTTTTTGATTTGTCCATTTTCAGACGATATGGGATTTGAAGAACCGGAAGCCGCTCGTGATGCCACCAGTATGGAAGATGGCTTTGATGATGCTAGTCTACTTTTGTGTGAAGACCCTTCTCAAGAAAGGCCAGATGAAAGTGCTCCAGGAGTCAGTAATGCCAGCATTGTGAGCAAGCCAAAGCTTTCTCTGGATGCTCCTCTCAAAGATGATGGGTTTGGAGGAACGGTTGGTGAAGGACTTCTGGGTAAAAACTTTATTTTTTATGAATTACTTTAATTTTATCTATATTTTAGAAGTTTTCTGGTTAACTCCAGACTCTTCAAACTTTCTATTATCTAAAAAAGCTATTTAAATTACCAAAATGGTGAACTTACTGTTTATATTATTATTTAACACTAGCCGCCTTTGGCGACCAGTCGGTTCGCCAGTATGAATGCTCGCTATTATTTTATGTAGCTGTGTCTCATAACAGGTTTTTCACCAAAATATTTTTAAACCAAACAAATTTTGATAATCATATAATTCATTTATAGCATTATTTATAATTATTTTCTTCAGATGATCTGTTCTCTCTACTACTCATCTTTCTCTTTCTATCTGAGCAATGATTGTCCCGGAATTGATATTTCACTTAAATGGTGGAGGGAAAGGTTTAAAATTCAGTTTTTATAGAATAATAAGATTCAAATTTTCATAAATGTAAACACACTAAACAAATAAAGACACAATTGGTTTTCAAGAGATGCGAAAGTTTAAAAACAGCTTGGAAAATGCCTCACACAGACGAAATAATGGTGACACAAACACCCTTCTTTTCTATTCTTTTTTTCTTCACTGCTTTTCTTTCTGTAAACCCTTTTTTCCCCTTTGTTATTCTTTTTTTTTTCTTCTCTGTCCAGACTTTATTTTGAGCAGGCACAGATTAAATATCCATACAGACTAGTAATAAAAGCAACTATTTTCTTTCTCTTTTAAACATCCCGCTTTCTATAAATGAAAACCAACTGACTTCGCGCATATCTTTCTAAACAAACCATAATTTATTACTTCCTGCTATCTTACTCGGTGTGGGGGAAGGGAATGAAGATTTTTGGCGGGAAAGTAAGAAAAGTGTCGTTTTAACTATTTTCCTCGTAGTTTTTTTTTCCTTCCATTTTTTCTCCATAAGAACCATCCTTGTGTCGTAACGAAAGTATTAAAATAAAAATTAGCCGAATTGGTCGAGCTGTTCTCTAGTTTTGCGCTTAGCAACGCATTTCGAGTTCCATTTTTATTAATATAGATGATGTAATTTTTATTTTTCTGAAATTTAAGTGTATTTAAAATTGTACTTGTTAATGGTCTGACTTAAGATTTATACCTTTTTCTTCTGCATTTACAAGATATTCTTGAATGGTCTTGGCATTCCTTCCCAGGCTTTTTTGTTTTTTCATTAAGAACTTTCCAATTCATAACTTTAAAAATTGTCAAATTCTTTTCTGGAGAATTTCTCAGCTTGGTTTTATTTTTTTTTTCTCTTGAATATGTAATTGTTAATCTCAAAAATATTTTTTATAATTCTGTTTACTTAATCTAGATTTCAATGCATTTTGATCTTTGAAATTGTGGAGAACTTAATAAAATTTGGATCCTAATATATTTCTGAGGTTTCTTTTAACACATATTTCCAGCTATTATTTTGCCAAATATGTTTAATATCTTTCTCCCCCTCCCAACCTTGACAAAGGTTAATTGGTTTTGTTTTCCTGCTGTAACAGAATACACAGAAGTAGGTCTAATCAAGCATTAATAAATAAGTTGCTTCTTTCCTCTTTTTAGAAGATTTGAATAATTATATTACTAATTCAAAAAAACTCCAGCAGTTGCAATTTTAATAATGAATTTCTAATATTTGACTTTTTCTTTACATATTACAAATTCTTAAAACTGTAGTAAGTAGTTCCTCTTTCTTGGTAGAATGGGGTGTTAAATGAGTCTTAGCATTATATTATTCATTATTTAACTACTTATTATATGCCTTTTATATGCTTCTGGAGATATGCCAAACTATATGAGTTTCAGAATCCCTAGCAATTATATACATACCATTGATGAATCATTCATTAATCACCCTTTGAAAGATCAGGTTTAAGTTGATCTTAGATTAGCTGAATTACTGATAAAAAATTTCAAACTTTCTTCATCATAATATATTAATACAATCAGTACTATGATTAGAAAGAAAAATTATTATTTCATAAATTTTATTTTGGCATAATGAGGAAATAAAATTTATAAATGGCAATAGATTTTTCAAGTACCACTGTCTTCATTTTAGATGGTGAAACCGGAGGCCTGTTTGAACCAGCTGGTTTGTTTGATGATGCTCCTTTGGGTCCTGTAGAGTTGGACAATACTTCTACAGAGCCTACAGTAAATGAAAATATAGAACAGCCTTTAGAGAAACCTGTTGAACAGCATGCTGAAGACGATAGTGATGACGACATGTATGGTATGTGAATTTTATTTCATATTTGTTGTTTTAAATAAGTTTTTCTTATTTTAAAGGTTAGGTTATTAATCCTTTGTATTCACAAAGAAACCATGTTGTACAAAGTTTTTGTGGGACAAAATATGTTATATATTATTCAGACGGAGAAAGTGTTTTAAGGAAGTTAAGTGTTAAAAGCAGGTAAATGAAGCAACATAGATTGTATGTCCGGATAATAAATTTAATTTGCGTAGTTTCTACTTAGTTTGCTTTTATTGCTGCTTCATAAATAAACATTGATTCAATTATTATTTTTTTAAAAAAAAGCTGTGCCCCCTTTTTTTGAGGCAATGTATAATTGAACTCTTTAAAAATGTTGTAAGGATAGTGAAATTTCTCAATGTCTTATGTAGAATGTTCTTTCCTTCATTATTTGGATTACTCTCCAATATAAAATTCAATTGTAACATGCAGCAGGAAAGCAGCGATTATACCATCAAATTTTTTGCCAAGCATTGACTTAAAATACTCTATATAAGTCTAAACTGAGTATTATAATTGTCTGACAACAGTTAAACAAATCTAAGTTTAAATATTATTGATAAGCAAATCTTTATTTACTCAAATACAAGAATGCATTCCTAATATATAAGTAGATTTAATTAGGGATCATTACCATTCCACTGTTATACTGGAACCCAGCCAGGTTTTAATTTAATTTTTTTTTTGTATTGTAATAGATTTGCCACCATGTATACTACTAATTCAAAATGCTAAGTCACATGACTATAAATTTTAATAAAAAATGAGCTGTTGGCATTTGCACTGTTGGTTCTTGAGAGAGAGGAGTGTTCTTCATTCTTGGTAACAATGAGTGTTGAATAATTTTATCCTATGGTGGCAATTTGTGCTGATTTGTGCAGACATCTTGTCAAGATTCACCCTATGGTGCCCTCTTAAGTATTTTAACTTCTAACTTTATTATAATTAACCTTTCTTATTTTAGTTGTCAATGCCCTGTAAATTTTGTTTTCTGAAAATAAATTAACTGTTTGTTTCTGTTACTTCTTTTTTTAATCCGTACCTTAGACACTAGTCCAAATGGGAATGGTCATTTTGTCCCACCTAGTCCTACATGTATAAAATCTAACCATTCTGTTTATCCTATATCATTACCTTTGTCTATCCAGAATGTTGCCTATTTGCTTATAAATATTATTCCTTGCTAAGCAATTAATAAGAAAGTTTTCATATTTTATGGTAGCTTTAAGGAATTTAAGAATTTTCTTGTAAATGAACCATTTATTAGATAATATGACAAGCATTGATGCCCTGTAAATAACACAAAGTTAAGTTTACATTACGAAGTTCCAATATTACAAAGTTAAGTTTTACATAGACTTACGGTATTGCTTATCATTCAAAAAGTTTTATTTTTTGTTGTTTGTATTTTGCATTTTTATTTGTTAATATGTTTTAATTATTTGAAGTATGTTGTATTTCTATATATTATATTTAAATATTGTCTAATATGATTTTACAGATATGGCTCCAGGATCCATGGGCGCCCCTTCTCCTCCCTCTTCTCCTGAATCTCCAGGTCCACCGTTAAATGCTGATGGAAATGCTCCAGAACCTGAATCAAGGGTAGCTGACCTTGAACCAAGGGAAGAAAACCCTTTAGATCCTTTACCAAGAGGACCAGATCCTGCTTCAGATCCAATACAGGACATGCCACCTCCTCCACCGCCTGAAGAAATGCCTCCTCCGCCTGTTCCTCATATCCCAGCTCTTGATCACACTACTTTAATTAATAATGATGCAGAAAGTTTTGCTCTTGCTCCATTGGATGCTACCATTGTACATGGTAAGAATACTGAAGCCTGATAAATGTCTTGAGCAAATTTATTGACCATTTATTATTAATTGTTTTTATGCAATTTTTTTAAAACGTTGGCTGCTCATAATCTGTTTTTTCTGATGACCTAGAGTTTTAGAATTTTGTGCATATGTTCTTGATGATAGTACAATTTAACATTAAGCTTTATTAAATTAATTCAAATTTTTATTCCACCTGACTAACATTGCCTGCCATTGAATTTCAGAAAGATAAAAAAAAAAAGGATATGAAATGTGTGTGTGTGTTTTGAAAAGAATTTTTTTCCTCACTTGTATTCTAATTACTTTTTTCTTTTCTACTTATTAATGCCATTTATTAAATGTTGTCAGTTGATTTTTCAAATTTGCTGTTATATTGTTATTGTTTTGTGATGTTTTTATTTAACTAAATTTAAATATAATATATAAAAGTACTACTTCAATGAATGAAATACCAAGCTCAAAAATAAAAGGTATGAAATGACCATTTGAGAATAAGGTATCCTAATTGACATATAACTATTTAGTTATGGAATTTTCTATTGAAATTTAAGAGCATAAAAGAGGTTGTGTTTTATGTTTAGGTATTGCTATCGGTGTTAATTTATTTGCATTTTATTGTGCTTAATATATTTCAATTTCAAATTAAATTCTTGTTCAACTTAAAGAAATCAACATTTTTATCTTGCTTTATATAAGAAAGTTTGTAGTCTTTGTGCAAATTTTTCATAGAAAAAGAGATGAGGAGTATTCATTTCTAATTAATGATTTTTTATGAAAAAACTGATTTAATCAATCAATTAAATTTTTTTTAATGAAGGGAGGGAAAAAAGATTTTCAAATCAAATCACAAGATAAAATTATGCTAGGCATGTGCTATTTAAAATACGTTTGGTATTTTAAAACACCATATAACTATATGAAATTATAATTGGTTTTTCCTGCATTTTAATACTATTTTACTCATTTATATAAGAATTACGAGATATAGATCTCATTTTGATCCTGTGCAGGACTACTTTATTATTATTTCTTAATAGTTCCAATAAATGAATCACTTTTAATAAAAATTTATCAAAGTATTTTTTGCACTCTATTCTATTAACAGGGGCCGAGAGAACAGTGAAAGCTAAACGAAAAAGGAAGCTAGTTGTTGATGAAGTGAAAAGCATATCAGGTGAAGAAATGAAATCTCAGCTCTCTGATACCACCGACATAGTGGCTACCTTAGATTTAGCTCCACCTACTAAACGACTTATGCATTGGAAAGAAACAGGTGGTGTTGAAAAACTTTTCTCTTTGCCTGGACATCGGATTCTCTCTAAAACTCTTACACGGGTGAGTTTATGTATTAGAATCTTTTTATAAACTGTTCTTCAGATCTGTTTAACTCATTTATATCCTATTTTAAATCCAACTATTTCTAATAATTAAGTGTTTTGAATTTTTGTCATCAGCTTTATACACACTTTAACTTTGGCATAGTATATACCATGTATGTTTCTTGCATAATAATAGGCCAATATTGAAACTTAAATATGATAAATTATGTTGAACTAAGATTTCTAGAGGACTTTTTTTTAAAAAAAGGTCTTAAATATCAAAATATGTTTAGAGACAGTTTAAAGAAATCACAATTTTTTTTCAAAGTCCTTTATCCAATTTTAAGGTCTTAATTTTTTCTTATTTGAACTTGGAAAGAAAATTTATGACAGTGGAAACTGATTTATC
Source organism: Argiope argentata (assembly GCA_026289955.1). Classification (NCBI taxonomy): domain Eukaryota; kingdom Metazoa; phylum Arthropoda; class Arachnida; order Araneae; family Araneidae; genus Argiope; species Argiope argentata. The sequence continues at coordinate 2,083,026 of JAOUZG010028872.1, read as the reverse complement.
TACAATGTAAAATCAAAATTTTCAAGGTGAATTTTATGTTTTATAAAATTTGAGCTGTTGCTGAATGTATAGAATAAATTTAGTAATAAGAGAATAAATAGTGGGGCCTGTTGTGTTCTGAATAGTTTTAGAAGGTCATGTTGAAGCACATTGGCTTTAAAAAGAAAGAATAAATCTTCAAGTTGTCCGAATTACATATTTCTGCTTTGTTTTATTTATATGGATAAAATTTTATTGTAATCTAAATGGAAATTAAATACTCAGCTATTTTAAAATAAACTTGTTCAATCAATAGCACATCAAATCTTTATATTCAATTCTTACCTTAAGCAATAGTGGCTTTAAAAACTTGTAAATTGGCTTTAAATTTTTATTCTAGAAAAGAGTAGAAATCTGTAAATTCATAAATTTCAAAGCATTTATCAAAATTTTTGAAAACTGGAAAAAGTAAATATGAATTTGTTTGTCCAACAAATAATGATGCAGAAACTCCTAAAATTAATTTGATTTTTTAAAAAAATTCTATGAATTTTTAACATTTGTATTAAATTATTTTGTTACTTTAGCTTTATTTTTATTTTTAGAAATATCCTTTGTGTTTTAGATATTCTTAACAATTCTGGATAAACTATTATTCCAATAGAATTTTATCATGGGATTTTAGCTTATATTCGCTCAGAAACTACTTACTGTTTCCCCTTACCTTCCATATCCTACAGTTTAATCAAAATTGGATCTTGTTATCATAAAACGTAACCATCTAATTCATTCCTTTGGTAATCAAAGAAAATAAATTTTTATTAAAAAGAATTTGCAAAATATTGCCATGGTTGATTGATGGGGGTAGGAGTTATCTTTTTTAGTTATGCTTTTCAAAGCAATACTTGTTTTGAAATACATCCATAAACATAATGACCTTAATTATATTATTAGAAAGTTACTACACTATCATATAAGTCACGTGAACCCTTTATCTACCGAATTATGTTGCTATCAATTTTCTATCTACATTTTTACTCCAGTAGTTAAGTTTCTTTCCAGAATAATCCCAGAGAACCCAAGATAAAAGTTTTAACTAATAGAAATATCTTAATTTAATTATTAATTATTTTTCATTCCTACTTTTAGCTTATATTTAACTTCTTGCTATTTGGGTTTCGGTCTCAGTGGTTTTTAGAATACCATCGGCAAAAATAGTCATATTGCGAAAGTATAATCCAGATTTAAATGGCACTTATAAGTATTGTCATTAGATAAAGGGTTAAAAGTTTTTACATGGGTTTTTTTAGAAATCCTAATTTTTACTTTTGTAATTGGATATTCTTCATCCTATAATAAATTTATTTGTATATTTTTCTGCGTTAATATGATTTAATGGAAAAATTGGGTATAGAGTCAAAGCAAGAACTTTTTCCTGTGTTTGTGATTGTCTTCTGTTTAAAATATGCTTGGCGTATACGAAAAACTTTTGTTAATTTGTAGATAATGTATCAGAATATTTTTTGTTTCATTATTTTAAGTGCTTTTAGACACTTTTTACATTCATTTTTTCCAACTCAAATGTCTCTTAAAGCTGTAATTTAAAATTGTGTGGAACTTGATTTTTTTCAATGGGGGAAGAGAAAATTCCAAAAATATGTGATAGATGGATAAATTTAGTTAAATTTGCTGGCATCTACCTCCTGTTACTTAATGTTTGTGTAAAGAAAGAAAAGTTTTTATCAGATTTATAAATTTATACCTAATAGTGCTCTTAAAGGAAGTTTTTATCTTTTAGGCATATCTAAGACATTTGACTACTCGATCAGTGGAGAATGAAGTGTATGGTAATGATGATGAGCAAGATGAACTAGACACGGAGATTGAAAAAGGAAGAGATGAAGACACATCAGGTATGGGATTTGTTTTTATGAAAATTTCTTACTTATGATTTTAAAAAATTAATATTTTCTCTTTTTATATGTATTTAACTTAGGTTTTAGAAATGGTTCTTTTTTTTTTTCAATCTTTTAAAATCGGATTAATTTCTGTGTTTTAATTGAATGCAAACTTCAAATATTAACTTTTTTTTTGTAATGAATAATAATTTATTTGAAAGTAACTATTGAAGACCATCATCAAATTAAATTTATTCTTTTTATCTCATAGTCTATGATTTTGTAATTTGATATGAAATTCATAACAAGTTATAAAGTACTTTTGATCTTAAAATTCAGCTTTTTATGAAAGAAATTTTTAAAAATAGGTTTTTTAAAATTGTTTTTTCTCTATTATTTTAGTGGGTAGCAGTAAGCGTAGGCGGTTGATGGAGTCTGAACAACTGCCTCATGACCTATCACATCTCGATTCGTTCCATCTCGACTCATCTCGACCTTCATACCCTAATGAGCCCAGCCTACCTCGGGCTTCCTTCACCAATGAGCCTAACCTATCTCATCCATCATTAGATGTTCCAAACTTCATGCCTCCCCAACATCATCTCTTCCCACCCAATTATGACCAGCAAATGATGCCTCCACAGGTAATGCAGCATGGACACATGGTGCTCCAACCAGATTTGCACCAACTTCCTCACATTCCACAAATGATGGACTCTATGGTAAGTGACGGACAATATTGCTTTGTTTTTTTAATCAGTATGAAATTGACAAAATAAAAAGTCGATAAATTAATGACTTTTATTGACTTGCTTGTTAACTATTTTCCTGCTTACTTTATTGCATATCAAGCATAGAAAGAGAAACTATTGTAATTGATAAAAATTCTGTCTTAAGATTTTAATGAATCTCCATACACATTTTCTTATCCTAAATTATAAGATTATTGACTTGTTTTTGAGTCTAACTGTGAATTTTGTTGGCTTACTTAAACAACAATATAGGCAGGTCTTCTGCATTTAACCGTATTTTGATCCATTTGTGGAACTATAATGGTCACCATTTTGCTATTATTGTGAGGAATTTCCAGTTAATGAGTTCAGTATTTCTCCTCTTTACTGATTTTTATCCAAAGAAATGCGATTTTCTTAATCTTGAAACCTTCCACAACATTTTTTTTTTCAATCTAAGTAAAACCCGTGAGAATGTAAGAAATAAGAATATAGTATTTATTTGGTAGTGCAGTAAAATTTATGAGTTTAAGAAATGAAGAGAGATTCTTAGTTAATATATATTTCTAATTTAAGGTGCTTGATGATTTTCCCTTGCTTGCTAAGTTGCAAAAGGAGAAAACTACAACAATCAGCAAATCAGTTTTTCAAAAATACACATTGTACTGAAATCTAATTTTTGTTTCAGAAAAAAGTGCTGTATAGTTTTATGAAACATTTGATTTTAAAATGTTCTATATCTTAAAGTCTGATAATCTTTTTGATACTTTGTCTCATGTTTATGTATAGTATAAGTAATTACAGGAAGCCAGTTTTGCATTAAATTTTATATAAATGTTTTAGTGAGATTTATGAGATCATTTTCAAATATAGATCGCAATTCCCCAAACCATAACAGTTTAAGTTAAAAAATAACTGTTTATGGTAGTAATTTTTTGTACATAAAATATTTGCTATAAATGTTAATATAAAAATAAAAATAAATAAAATAAATCTTAAGCATTCTATCAACATGCATGATATTTGCAATTATAACATTTATTAATTGATATAATTATCAGATTTGAAATACTGTCACCAGCATAACATACCACCTGGATAACTTGTTAAAAACATATTGAATTTCTCATTCTGGAATTTCATGTAAACCATTAACAATAATGTTGCAGATTTAATATACCTTCATTCAAAATCTTAATTTACTATTAATTTAAATATTTTTAGTGATGAATACTTTGTTTTGTTAATATAATTTTTCTGATATGAACTTTTTATACACTGGTACAATTCTGGTATTATGGCTATGAATTTAGAAATTCATGAAAGAGAATAAATTATTTTTTTTATCCAAGGTTAAATTAAATAAAATGCTATTTTACCCTTTACTGCATATGGTCTCATATATTATATTCCAGTTTTGATTCAGTTTTATTTTCGTATTAAGTATAAAATAATTCAAACTATTATAACCCACCAAATATGTTTTTTGAAACAATAAAACGCAAAAAAATTCTCTATAATTTTATGACAATTTGAAATAACCCCACTTTTGTGCAAGTGGATGAAAAAGCAGAATTGAAATGCAAGTGATTCATTTTTAAAGAAATGATAATAGAGTAAAGCATAAATACTTTTTGACAAAATAATAATAATAATCATAGAGTTGATGTACTTATCTCTCTTGATAGATAGTAATTTTTCCATTTTTCGATTGTAATTATTTTGGTCTTAGTGCATACTAGCCCATACATGGTTCCATAAAAAACAAAACAAAATATAATACTTTTTAATTATTTTTCTTTTAATATGACTTATTGATAATTAAATAAAGTTATTTCCACCATGAAACATTTTTTTCAATGCTTTATTAATTCATGAGGTAAAGGGTTAAGAATTTTACTTCCTTGAAGAAATATATTTAATATTACATTATGCTAATGTATTCTATTAAATTTTTACTTTAAAATATCTGTGTGATAATTTTTTGCAGGTAAATCAAGGTCCATCTCTTCAGTCAATTACTCCAAGCATACACAGTGATGCTCTTCCTGGTGTAACAGACAGTGTCCATCATTCTGTTATCGAACCTGTCTCACAACACTTACATCCAAATGCCATGGCTCCAGAACACTTACAACCACAGCAGTTGTCAATGGACAAACAACTGCCACCTCACCCCAATCTCAATGATCCACTGAATCAGCAAATGCTCCAAAATCAGCTTCAGCCGAATACCAATGACTTTATACCTCATAACGAGAATGGAGCTCATCCAGATACGGAGCAGAATGCTCCCCCTGTAATAAATGGTCAAATGCCACAACATAGCATTGATGACGATGCGACTCAACCACTCTTGGATCAGTATCCACAGACTCAGGAAAGACACGAAGCAAATAGCTCTGCTCCATCCGAGTTGCTTCAGAATGAAGTTGCAACTGCTCCGGCAGTTGGCAAACAAGCAGAAGAGCCTGCTCTTCAGAATGGCATTGACCAGCCAACAACTGATGCACAGTCTGCTTCAAATCTTTTATTTGACTCTCTAATCGGAGACATGCAGACACAACCACAACAACAAAACACATCCTCATTGAATGACTCATCTGATATGCAAATGCCCCCAGATAAACAGAATGAATTTATGGGATCTGATGATGAGGATGATTATGGTGCGCCAGCAAGCGTTGGACCTGTAAGTGCTCAACATATAATTTTTATATGATATTAATATAGTTTAAAATATATATAATAATTTAATTTATATAAAAGTATACAATTCTTAATTTTTTTAAAAAATTGCATAAATTTTCTTTGATTAAAACGGTTACACTAGACATCAAAAACAAAATGGTTACACTAGACATGGTTGGTCATGGTTACACAAACAAAATGGGCATAAAACTGAAATGAATATTCTTTCTTGACTTTTATTTATTATTAGTTATTATTTACTAAAAGGTTTATGAAGTTTTCAAGTTAAACATAAAGTTAACAAGCATTCCAATCTTTTCCATGACTAATGTTAATAGATTTATGAAAAGATTGGATGGTATGGTATGGTTTGGGATATTGGCACTAGGTCCAATTCAGGACAAGCTGCACCATTCACAAGGATGTTAAAAAGGTTCCATTATAAGAAGGGTGTATAAAACAAGGATGCATTATAAAAAGTTAAAGATCGAGAAAAAATGATTTAAAACGATTCGTTTTGAGGACAGATAAAAAAAGTCTCAAACATTAAATACTATGAAAGAAGCCAATGGCCCTTAAAAAATCAAAAAGTTTTGATTGAGGTTTCTCACCCACCAGATCCCTTAAATTTAAAATAGTTGAATTAAAATGAGTGTCACGATCTGAAGAAAAGATTGGAATGCCATATGGATGTGATTCTTGCTGCAAAGGATGCATTTTTGAAATATTGTATTAGATAAATTTTTTATTAATTCCTTATGATAATAACTTATCTTGATTTTTTAGCATTTTTTAATGTAAAAAATTTAGAACTAATTTAATTTTTGGAAGGAAAAAATTTACACCATGAGAAGAATTTTAATACAAACTTTACTTTCTGACACTAATATATATTCCAATGTAGAGTATATTTTGGTACACTCTATATAAATATCATTGTCATACTAAGACATTTTTCATTGTTGATTGATGTAACTAGAAAGTTTGTTTCAATATTCTCTTATTTATATATTTTACTGCATGCCAACTTGTAAAAATAAACTATTTCATAAGTTTTGTGATCCAGTTTTTGAATTTAAAGGACAAAACATTTTCATTGAAAATTGAAATTAAAGTTGGACATGTATTTCTTGCCATCTGTAATTTTTTTTGTATAATGATTTTTAATAAATAGTTTTAACTAAGTAGAATTAATAAGTTAAACATTTAATTTGGGGTAATATATATATAAAAGTGAATTATTTAAATCTGAAAAGAAATGCATATAGCAATTAAGTTGCTGCAGGTTCTTTGTGCTAAAATCTTATTGATTATATTCTCCCCTCACTATTCTTAAGAAATAGATTTTAAAATTTATAAAAATCAATTGCAAATTGTTAATCTTTTATATATATTTTCAATGGTTTATTGGCCTATTTATATTTTTCTTTTTTTTTTTTTTTTTAAATTTTGCATTTATTTAAAATTAATTTGTTTAAATGCCTGTTGCTTTTTATTTTTCATTCTTTTTTATTGTAGTAAGTACTTAGTGGACAGTACTTATTTAATGTGATCCACTGAATTTTGGTTATTCCTTATTGTGAATTGTATCTACTCTGATCATGGTCTCTACTTGCTAATTTCTAAATTCTAGAAGAAAAAATTTTTTAAAATTTTTTTTTTAAATAACAAAGAATCATATTTTATATTTTGGGACAATGAATATACTACTAGGAAAAATCTAATTTTTTAGCCACCTGATCTCATTAAGCTAATTTAGCAAAATATTCAAAACAATCTTATTATTTTAAATGGGGGAGAAAAAAACATTATTTTAATTCTCCTTTGTAACTAAAACTGATCAAATTAGTTAATTTGAATATTACTGTTTTAGACCATTTTATTGTTACTTTGAGAAAGTTGAGCCATTTAATTGTTATCTTAAGCAAGCTTCGACCATTGATTCACTGAAAATGAATCAAGTTTTGTACTTGATCAGTTTTAGTTGTAGGAAACTTTCCTTTATAAAATTATTAGAACATTGAGAATATTTTACTATATGAGATTACTAGGAATTGGAATTATCTGAGTGTATAAAAATAAGACCTTGAAATTTTTTAAACAGCACATTTATAGATTTAAATACGATCAAACTTTTATACCATTTATTTTCCTGACTGAAGGCATATCCTTATAACTAATGGTTTAGAAATGTGTTATTGGGACCATATTTAGAGTGATCACCCTGTTTAAAATATTTTAAATGATATCCTATTGAATAAAAATAGGTAATAATCATATTTATTTAAGTTATTATGTTCAGTATTTACTAGTCATATATTTTATTCCAAAATATTTTCAAATAGCATGACTATTAAATGTATATTTACTATCTTTTCGTTTCTTATATTTATAATTTCTCAAAAGGAAAAATGTACCTTTATTGCAATTTGCATTAAAAATTATTCAAATGAAAATGAACAATATTTTCATATATACATTACATGTATTTAAAATCTAAATATTTTCTTAATGCATGTTTCAATATTAAAATTTTGGATACTTTTCCATTAGTTGGGTGGCAGTAAAACATTGCCCTAGAAATTTGGCAGAATTCTTTATTATTTGGCGATTTTTCACCGACGCCTGGCTTATGAAAAAGTTCCAATTTTTGCTACTGATATCTATAGTTAGACATAATATTTGTAATTAAAGCCATAATATGTTGCATAATATTCATTAGGAAAATCATTGGTATGTTTTCAAACTATTCAGATTTATTCGAAATTTTGGAATTATAAATTTTTAACTCTTGTAGGAATCATATAACAGTCTTATTTCATTTTGTGAATTTATAGACAAATATATATATATATATATATATATATATATATATATATATATATATAAAATATAAATTTATGAGGGGTACATTTGTGTTTACTATAACTAGATTTATTCATTCAGAAGTATAAGAAACTGCAGACTTCAGCAAAGTATTAATATTGAAAAGACAAAGAGTGATTTTAAAAAAATCTGAAATAAGATGCAACAGTATTGGCTGGGGCATTTTTTTCTCTGTCATTATGTTATTTTGCTGTTAAATTGATAATATGCTTAGCTATTTATTATATAGTAATTATATGAATATATGTTAATGAACTGTAATTCTTTTTGCCTTTTTGGATATGGTTTAAAAGTAAAAAAATAATTTAAGATACGTAAAGGTTATTTAAAATCTACATTTGTTGCAATCTTCAATTTTTTTTCATAAAATTTTATTACATGTCTGATTAATAACCCTATCAAAAAATTAATTTTAAGATTTAGTTATTTATTACTATGTAAATATTGCTGGTATTGGAAAAATTTAGAGTACTTTTAATTATCGTTCAGTTATTTGTAATATTAATTGTATCAAACACAATTTTGTATTGATCTTTGTTTCTACAAATAGATTATGCCAGAGGAACAGATGGCAGATGAGACATATGAGCAAATTTAGAGTACTTTTAATTATAGTTCAGTTATTTGTAATATTAATTGTATCAAACACAATTTTGTATTGATCTTTGTTTCTACAAATAGATTATGCCAGAGGAACAGATGGCAGATGAGACATATGAGCAATTTGAGGAACGAATATTGACCAAAAGAACGACTCATTTGTTGCATGTTATTCATAATGCATTAGACAACAATCGAAGTATCAGCTTCTCTGAACTTGTGAAAAATAACAAGAGAAAGCAGGTAAGTTCTTTATCAATCTCTGGAATTATGAGATAAGTACTTCAAAATAATCTTGCATTAATATTTTTTATTGTTTTGTGCAGTTTTTGTATCGCTTCAAGAGTAAATTATGACATCTCCATGTCAAGTTATTGTTAATTAATTTGTTTTTTGTGACATATTTCTCCCCTTTTTAAATAATTTTTAGTAATAATGAAAGAAATATTGACGCTCTACTGGGCAGATAATTTATCCCGAAGTTACCAAACTTGATAAATACATATTTTGTGGATGTGAATACACACTTCTGGGCATTCCCCCTCCCTTCTAAATTTTAATCTTATACTTTAATACGAGGAATGGTTGTCAAGTCGAAAATCGCCCCAGAATTAATAAACTCCAGTAAACTTGGGGGTCTGGGGGTTTTGGCGACGAGGAATCCATTGGCGCCGGTTTTGAAGTGCTACGGTTGAGCAGTTCGGAGTTACAGATAGGATATTATAAAACTTTATTAGTTCGTCATAATGGCTACTTAAATTTTCAAGTCGTAACGTGCTGCTATCTATAGCCAATATGCCATCTATATCAATATTCAAATATATTTTTTTTTTCATTTCATGCAGACACGTGATGAAAATTGCATTTTTGTATGTTTAATGTGCAATAATAATTAATTTTTTAAATTTGAGTTTTTGTCAATCTGATGGCAACATATTAATAAGATAATTTTTCCCTTTTACTCGTAACGCATGCTTGGAGCTTAAGTTTTAATTTTATCTTATACTATAATACGAGGAATGGTTGCCAAGTCGAAAATCGTCCCACATTTCCGACATTTCAACATTCATCAGAAAAAAATAAGGATAACTTTGATATTTTTACTAAATTTTCTTTCAAAAAAGTACGATTCTAATTCCACTGCTTTTTATTAAGGGAAATTTGTTAATGAAATTTTGAATTTAGCGCTTCGTTAACTAAAAAGATTCGTTCAAAATTTGTGTATATATGTTTGGTTTTTCTAAATAAATTTGTCAAAAATATTGAACTTCAACACACTTCAATCTTTACACTGTTCACTTTGTACCATTTCTTTAATTGTATAATTTTTTGTTATCAATTACATTTTATTTCCTATGACTTTTCAAACTTTACCTTTGTATAGAATAGTTCCCTTTCCAAACTCTAACTTTGTTTAGAATAGTTTACAATAGTGCACTTTGACCGGTTATATTTTCACCAATGATTTCACAAATTTTCTTATGGCATGTATTGTTTTGATAAATCACAATTGAAAATTTAAATATTCGAGTTAGCTTCGCTACCTGTTTTCTCCGAGCAGAGCTCGGTCACCTGCTGGTGAAAAATTAAGCAAAATCTTAAAATTTTTCCTTAGTAATTTCCAAAAATATGAAAGGAAAATTTTCTTATATCAATTAAAAATTCAAAAGAAAATTGCTTTTCAATGTCTCAGTTTAATTGTTGCACAATGTTCTTTTAATTTAGGCAATATGTGTTTATAACTAACACACTAATGTTGGCACAGAAATTGCTCTTATTACTTATTATAGAATGGCAGCAATTAATGTATCCGTGCATAAAAGTTTCAGCAGAATGCGTTTTTACTGCTGTACTTAATTCAGTTTGCCATGTCAAACAATTCATTTAGTCGGAAGAGTAAAAGAAACTAAGAAATAAACTTTATTCAGATAATTTAATAATTGAGAGTGATGATAGGCTTACCCATCATTATGGATACCTGTTATGACTTGTTAGGGAATAGATGACTTCCAATATATCTATTTTACCAAAAAGGTTTTTTGTATTGCAAAATTCAAAAAATTATCTCTTTAATAATATCAATTGTTTTTCTTGACTGTTTTTTTCTTTACTTTTAATACTTTCTTCAAATTTTACTATGTTATAATGCCTTTAATGTTTGGTTTGGTTTTTAAAAAAAGCTATTGAAGAGCTCTCTTAAATTTTTTTTTTTAATTTTATGAAATTCAAGCTCACCCATCAAAATATTCAACCTTGTCCTTTAAAGTCATACCAAAAATGCTGAAATAAAATAAAAAAATCCATATTAATTTTTTACTAACTTAAAAAAACTCAATTTTGGAAATCAAGCTAATCACCAAAAACAGCTTGTGTTTTTTAAAAATTATCTTTATGTTGCATACTTTTTAATAATGGATTTAATTCTCGAACTGAATTTAAAGCCATTTTTTGTATTAAATTCTTAATTAGATAAATTTCTTCCACTGTTGGAAGCGAAGATGAATTCTGTTTAATTTATTCTGTTCTATATCATTTTCCTGAGAAGACAATGAAATTATAACATTGGGAAAGTGTGAAGACAGATAATATTGAAAGGACATTTTTTAACAGCACTATATATTCAATTTTATTATGAGATTCAAAGAACAAAGCAGTTGGGAAGTTGTTAAAATAATTTGTTTTTGATATTGATGTCTGAGGATGTTCAAAAGCATTTTCTTGGGAGAATCATTAGCATATTTTTTAACGATTGAATTGGAAATAAAATTGAAATAATATTCCTATCAAACCAACTGGTCACCTAAGATGGTTATTTCTTTGATTGCTTATAAATTATAAAAGAGATATGAGCATATTATAATTATTATAGTTAACAGTATTGCTCACATTCATTATGAAGGATTTGTAAAAGTATATTTTAAATGTTATTAAAAATAGAATTTTTCACTATATTTCATTGCATAATGTTGAATATAATATGTCTAACCTTTTTAATAACATTTTTAAACTATTCACTTGTAAACTTTTTAAGTGTATCACTATTATGTTTCCAAAACATGTCATGCTTAAGATCACAAAGTAAATAAAAATGATGATGAATTGATTCGCTTGATTAATTATACATCATTCAATCAAAGTATGCAGTTTTATTTGTATAGCAACTCTTTATGAAAAATAAAAGGAATGATGATAATTCATCTTAAAAATAATTTTTATAATTGATATTTAATAAATGGCTCCACCTTTTTTCAATTGCATCACTTTTATAATGAAGGCTTCTAAATTTTTATTAACTCACTAGTTTCTATTTAATTTTTATAGTAATTCCTTCTATGTTAGAAAATTATTTCTTTAAAGAAACAAAAAAAATTAAAAAAAATCATATTTTATGTTTGAAATTACTGATTATTTAAGGAAGTGAAGTGAAGTAACAATTATGGACCATTGATTAAATCTTTGCAAATTAATGGCATTGAATGTTATATTGTGCATTTTTTTCTTTCTTGATTGATATTAATTACTAAAATTTATCTGCACTTCATTTTTCATGACAATGTGGGAAGGTAAATATTTAATAAATTATTTCATTGTAATATTTTGAAGTAAATGAAAAATAACTTTTAATAGAATGATGATTTTAAAAAAATCAGGGATATTTGAATTGTTCAATCAAGTAAGTTCATTTTTCACTGAGGGATTTTTCAAAAGATAGAGATACAAATAATCTTAAAATATTGTTAAAATGTTGTGAATTATTTGTGTGTGTGTGTGTGTGTGTGTGTATATATATATATATATATATATATATATATATATATATATATATAT
>JAOUZG010028872.1:2019924-2061491 GCA_026289955.1 Argiope argentata | reverse complement strand
GTGACTAGCCTTATGGTGAGGGATTCCATTAGGTGGGAGAATCATAAATTAAAAACAAGGCTACTTTTAAGCAGCCATACATAATTTGCCCTAATAAATAGCTACTTATCATGAGATATGAACAAAAAATTAAGAGTCATTAAATGAATTATTCTGTTTTAAGTCTTCATTACTTTATCTCATAGTTTGGGATAGAAACTAAATAAACACCACATTTTCAAATACAAAACATTAAAGTATTTTGTAGCAAAATCCTTTTTAATTTTCTGCATAAGGAATTTATAAATAAATTATGAATTTACGTTAAAAGAGAGATTACAATATGATTACACAAAAACTTTTTGAAAAAGAAAACATTAAGCATTTAAAATGTTGTATAGGTAATTAAAAAGATATTATTAAAAAAAATGCTAAAATATTTTACACCATAAATTTTCCAAGATAATCATGATTGTAATAGATATTTCACAAATTTTTATAATCAAACTTTATTTTTATAAGGAAAAAAGAAATTGGAAAGCTAATCAATAACTAACATACCTCCCTATATATTCTTTGTAAAATTTCACGAACATTCATGGCATTGACATCAGTGTTCATGATAAATTTCAATCCAGTGGCAGTTTCATAGAAGTTTAACTTATATTTACTTGTACGATAATTTAAGAAACCTTCTTTGCTAAAATGAAAGTAAAATATTTAAGAAATGCAGGTAAATGATACATAAAAAAGCACATAATCAATATCAAAAAAATAAATTTAAATATAATCTTTACTGGTAAGAAAAATACATGTCAGGCAACACAGGATTGTGCACAGAATAACCAAATTTGGCAAAAAGTATTTAATAGGAGTAAGAATGTGCAAATTGGAACGTTTCTAAAAAAATTAATAAAAATTTCAAATAATTTAAAATTTTAATTTTTTCACGACAACTTCTAAGAATATTATTCTCTAAAAATTATCTTCTTTCTATCATAAATTGGTACTTTTCCGTTAGATGGACGCCAGTGGAAAATTGCTAAATAATGTAGAATTTTGCCACATTTCTTACAGCGATTTTCAAAAGAAAAATTGTCAAATAATCTAGAATTCCAAGAAATTTCTTTGGTGATTTTTCACTGCATCTAGCAAATAAAAAAGTACCTATAATCATTTTTTAAATGTCTTTTTTTTTCTTTCTAATTTTATATTTAGTTTTTATGTAATTTCCTTTTTTTGTGTTATTTGAATTAATTCCTTTAAATTTTTACTTATAATTTTCAGAAAAACTTTTAATTGTATAAAGCTTTTGAAACATTTTTTTAGGGTTTCTACAAACACCTGTGCATTTTCCTATCATTGTTACAAACTAAGGACTGTAGGGGTGATTTACTTTTTATATTATTATATAAAGTGATAATGATTTTTTTTTTTAGTTTCTGATTTCTGTTTATCATCTTTAAATCTATAATCTATAATTAATGACCTCTTATTTCAGATGCATAAACACAGAAAACATAATATATGTTAAATGTTTAAACTAATTATCTATTAATTTTATCTGAATCCAGCTAACAAAAAAGTGGATTAATTGTATTTTAATTCAAATGAAAGGACAAGAGACTGGGTCTCTAAAATCCTGTATTTAATTTGTAATGACAAATAAATAGTTTAAACAACAAATAAATAAGCAGAGAGCAAAAAGTATAAGCCTTCTAAGACAGTAAAGCTTTACAATCTATGGCAATAAAAGTTTTTATCCTTCTCGAAGGAAATTAAGTGATTGAATACGTATTCAATATGTAACACAAGCAATGTTCTAATTTATCAAAGTTGATAGCCTTTAATAAATTCACTATGCTAGATATCTTTCTAACATAGCAATTACATTAAGAAAAAAATTAAATCTACCAAGAAATTACAAAATATTTAACTAACCAATCCACTGGAGAAAGCTTCAAAACAAATGATTTCAGTGAAAATATCAATCCATACATCAGCTTCATTTCCTATAAAATAATAACACACTTAAAATAAATATTGAAATATTTATAAAATCAGAAATTGAAATTAAATTTGATAAAAATGAAAAATGGGTGTCATTTAAAAGTGACAGACCTACAGCAAAAAACTCTTCCAAAAATTTGAATCAATAACATCTAAGTCTAAACATGAACACAATAAATCAAAATAATTCTGAAGCTAGACCCTAGAGTAAAAATTATTTTTGGTACTTACATATTAATGCACCACAGTCAAAGTTGCACTAATTTGGTGCAGATAGGCGACACTTAAAAACCGACAAATCTACAACTTTTTAAGGCTTGAGGTAAGCTGTTAGAGGGAATATCACTCAGACCTTCACAGTACTTGCTATTTCAATAAATTAGGTGCATGTTTTGAAAAAAAAATTATATGTAGATTGGTGGCACTTAAGAACTGCTAAATCTGCAACTGCAGTTACATTAATAGTATTTCCTTTTTTTAAATATAATAATTTTATTTCACTATATTTGGCCTTTTACAAATGATGCTAAACTAGGCAATGTAAGGAACACATTACTAATTTTACATATTTCAAGATATAAAATTATAGATTAGAACATCTGACATTACATTACATCAGAAGTCATTGTTGCATGATAGTAAGTTCATATTTAATTAATGATTTTATAACATTTTTTTCATTTAACTAATTAAGAAGTTTCTTTTTTGTTCTGAAAAATGTAACTATTATATGTGTTCACATACTGAGTGCAACAACAATCTTTCGATTTGTGTTAAACATCAAAGCAGATATATTTTAATAGGTTGTCCCAAGTTTTCTGGTGTGCGTAATACAAAATATTCAGAATATCTAAATTTTATCATCATTCACTTATTTCAATAATCTGAATGGTAATATAACTATTTAAATAAATACCCCTTACCCCAATATGTATTTAATATATTTCTATCTTGATTTGAAAAATTTAATCCATTCCAGTAAGGTGTTGATTACAGAAAACAAAATTTTTAAATAAATTATTACTACATTTTACTCCAAAGTTTTGATCTCTAAAGTAAAGCAAATAGCTATTGCACTACTTTATAACATTATTTCAATTTTAGTAAACTGAAAAATGGTTCCATAAGACAGTGCAATATTTTCATTCCTTTTGTTACCTCATCTCTTGACATTCCAGCCTGCTTCTTCCTATGCCATTCTGCATAGTAGATACAAGATCCAGCAGCATTGAAAATATACAGGTTATAGATGGTCATGCTAAAGTGAATAAATTTTTTTTTAATTCAATTGATTGGAAAATATCAAAGTTTAAATTTTTTTAAGTATAAATGTAAATACATACATTCAAATAATGGCACTTATCTTAAAATTTATAATTTTTCACGATTAATGTAATATATAAATGTTTTAACAACTTTATCTTCAATACTAACAGCATAATATACTTTTTTCACTTGTGAACTTTTGTTCGTACGAAAAAAATAATTGGAAGAAGTAAATTTTAACTTTTATTAATTAATAAGAAGCATGCTACTTAATGATCATAATATATTTCTATGCTTTAAAATGTTAACACAATATGCATTTTCACAGAACATATTGATTCAACGAAAGGCAATGATAAAGCTATTACTTTTAGAACAAATTTCTGATCCTCAAGCAAACAGAGCTTCTATTATATTTTTCAGTATATGTGGGAGTTATGAATATATATTTATTGTAAAACAACGCAATTTGTATGGAAGTTTTAATATAAATTATTAGACATGAAAATAAATTACTCAAATATAGGAGTAATACAAAAATAACAATAATTCGATTGACACAATAATACAGTTACAGAGAAGGATACGGTAAAAAAAATTAACAAAATAATTCTGAAATGGAAAAAAAAACAATAAGTAGAAAAGAACTCACGAGAGAACTATCAGTACATTGTTCAATTAGCACAGATCTCCTAGAATATTTCTGCTCTAAGCATTACGAATCATAAAAGATATAAATTTAATATTTTTTTATTTCTTTGTAAGTGGCAATAAAATGTTTTCCCGCTGAATTTCAATTTCATAACAAACCTATCCATCGGATCAACTTATTTCGATTTATTTTTTAGTAAGGTTTCTGGTGTGTGATTTATTCAACAGAAAATTACAACATTAGGAAAGCATTTGAATTCATTTGCGATGACAACTCCTGAGAAGCTTCAAGAATGGATTGTAAATGAAACGAGTTTTCTGTCGGAAAAAAATTTGGTCAACATTCCTGATGTGTCAACATTAAGCCGTCTCACAGGAGGTAAAAATAAGAAGATTTGGGACTACATAATAACTCACGTTCATTCAAAATGTACAGTTCAGAAAGTAAAGCGGATATTGAAATTAAAAAGGGATCAAAGTAATCTTGAAAAATTATTCCCCAAACCTGCTAACGACTTTTCCAAACTTCGTCAAGAAATAGCGAATGCTGAAGATAAACAACGATTTTTGAAAAATTCTGTATCAAACATTAAAAAAGAGATTATTTCGACAGAAGAAACTCTTCAAGGTATACGTCATGAAACTGATAAAATTTATCAAAAGACTGCGATTTTACATTTGATAACATTATATTATCAAGAAAAGACTGCTTTGCTGAATTCTTTGCATAGCCGCCTATCTTTACATCTTACTGATGGAATTTACAAACAGAATGCGAAATTTCTTCCTTTGAATATTGAAGCATCAGCAAAGAAAAGTTATTCTGTCATTCCTGATGAAATAAATCCAAGAGTACAATATCTTTTGGCCCAGACAGAATCTTTAGTGGTTAAAAAGTTTAGAAACTCCCCATGTATTACATCATTTATTTTTAATCTTCAAAAATCAGTTGTTGAGGTCTTCAAAGGTGCTTTGATGTGTGATTTACTTCTCATTCTTAAAGAGCAATCTAAAACATCTTATGTGAATATGTTAAAAAGACTTTCCGAATATAAGAATACATGTGACCCATCTTCAAAAGGTTCTTCAAAGCGTGATTCTGAGAAATTGTTAAAGGAATTAAAATTTAATTATGTGAATATTAACTTCTCAACAAAAAGGATTAAAAATGATATTTGTAAAATCAAATCTGAAAAAGATGCATTGCTAATGTCTAAAATTAACCCATTTTCGGAAGATATTGAATATCAAACAAAATGCCAGTTGCTTTATAAAATAGCTGAAAATTTAAGTTTGGGAGAGAGCATTTCCTATCTGGAAGAAATGTTATGTAATGAGCAAACAAAAGTAAATAGTCTGAAGAAAATAAATGCTACTGAAATTATATCAAATGAAGATATAATAGCTATCCAGAATAAATTTTATAATGATTTTGATACAATGTGCTTGTTGCAGAGATCAGTTCCATCTATGTTGGATTATATTGCAAAATGCTATGTTGATATCCATAACTATGCAAATGATGAGTTATTTTTGATTATGTCAGCAGTTTTGCAAGAGTTTCCTCTAGAACTAGAAAATGAACTAAAGTTTGAAAATGAAGCTTTATGGAATGTTTTAAGGAAAAATGATGTTATTAAACCTTTACTTCAAGGAACTCAAACTTTAGACCAACCAGTACCAGATATTTTTTGGAATCTGGTCGATGTAGCACCATTTAAGAACATCCTTGAAGTATGTGAAAATGTTAAATTGTTCAAAGATTACATTTCTTCCAGTAATAAAGATGATTGGGAATATGATGAAAAGAAATTGTTGTATGCATGTAGAAGATATGATAATATGATGAATATGCTACTGGAAATAGAAAATATGTTAAATGTCTGTGAAAAAAACTTAGATATTGGTTTAAATTACAGAAGTGCAATACAGACAGCCTTGAATGAATGGTGGAATCAAAGTGCACAATTTATACCAGATATAGTATATGACAATAAAACATTAAAAATGTGGATAGATATTGTGAATGCTGCAGATGGTGTAGTTTAAATATTGAATTATTGTATTTGGGATATATTTTGTTCATTGCCATAATAACCGAAGTATAATATTCCAAGTCAACATTTATCTCATTTAACTTTTGCATTATAATCTAAGCTTTAAAGTAGATTATTTTAGATTTATTCATTTAATTTTAATACAATTAATTAATTAATAGAAAAATGATAGATATTTTTCCCATATTTAAAATTAACATTCATGAATATTCTTAATTGTTGAAAGTTGATTTGAAATTGTTACTGTAACTAATTTTCAATAATTATTTTTGTAAAATAATTGCTTTTAATCAATTTTATAAATTATTGGTTTGTATTATGAATTATTACTGAATGTATATTTAAGTATTTATTAATAAAGTTTTTTAATATAAATTCAGAACATTTAATTCTGTATTGAATCAACAAATTTAATAACAGTAATAAAATTGTTTTTGGGAGTGTGAAAAAAGGTATCAATTATTTAAATGGAATTTTAAAATATTGTGTAATATCAAAAAGTAGAGATTACTTTTAATTTCTTCGTTCTGCTTCAAAAATAAGTCAACGTCCAGTTAAAAACTGTTTATGAATGTGGGAATGCATATTAACTTGTTATATAAAGCAAAAAACAATAGAACATCATCAATTTAACCAAAAAAAATGAAATTATGACTGCTCTTGAATAAGGATCCTGGCTGTTAATGAACCATTAAGTAAACTTTTGAAAGAAAGATTCTGAAGCCTTGATATATCAACTATGAATTTAAGTATTTCTATCTTTCTAGAAGAGTGGTAGGAAAATAAACAATTTTTCATATCTAAGCGCATAATTAGGATAAACTAATATTTACATTCTCTTATAAAAATGACAGTATTTTAATCATCAAAAAGTTGCCCTAGGGAGATTTTGATTAATCTATTTTAGCTTTCCAGAATTTAAAATTATAATTGCATACAAATACGACAATTCTAAAATGTAACAAGCTAATTGAATGGCATGGTATTTGCACAAAAATTATGAATCTTTGTCAAATTTTTATCAAAATCAAACTAATAGTTCAGTCTTTTGATGTGCCTATCATATATATATAACTAAGAAATGCAACAAAAAACATTTATGTAATTTGTTAGGTGGTTTTGATACCAAAATAATTAATCTGAGTTGTATTTTGGATACAAACAGTTATGTGGATGCACAAAATCCGTATTTAATCTTTATGTTGTAATTTACTAATTTATATATTAGCTTATGTAATTCTGTGAGAAAACTTCTGGTTTTTAAATTGCAACTGGAAGACGTTATGCATTTGCATATTAAGCAAAATTTTCACTTTCACTAAAGATATCTTAGTGCAAGCTGTTTACCATGAAAATTAAACCAACTTTACTATATTTTACAGTACATTTCCTATGATGCAATAAATAGTTTTGAAAAAAAAAAAAAGTTAAAACAGCTAAATCTTTTTTTAAAAATTGATTCTCAATTCCATAACATTAGCTAACTAATATTTTCAAGTTTTGTTTGTAAAATAAAAATCTAAATTTATAAACAACAGACTTCTCTGAATGTTTAATTACAAGGAATATCATTTGTGATAATCATTATTCCAGAAAGACTCTCTCTCACCTTTTTTTGTTTTTGGTGATGAGTATTTTGTTCAGCCAACTGATTTGGATCATTAGAACATGATGGGTAAAAGTGATTTAATTTCACATATAAAAACATTATGTATTGAGACTAAAATTTTGTCTGAGGATGCTTGATCAAGTATTCGTTAGGGGATGTAACAATAAAAAGAAATATTTCCTACATTGAAAAATAACCTCTAAAGTTATGCAATTGTTCTATAATTTTAGAATTTAAAGATATTCTTATTCCAGAAAGAAATTAAGTCCAACATGAATGATTACTAATGATGATACATCAAGTAATTTTATAAATATCTCAAATATAGAAAATTTGCTTAATTTAAATGTCAAAATAGCATCCTCCCCTTTTAATCTAATAACTTAGATTTTGGGAAAACATGCTTTTAAAATATATATTGATTGACTGATTGGTTTCAGTTCTTGGGACTTATAGCTGCTATGGCCCTATTTAAAATATATAAACTATACACATTGGTGGCATGTAATCCAAAAATACCGATCTATATTAAACTATTCATAATGCTTAGGACATCAAACATTGAAAAGTCCTTTAAATGCTTAATATGTATGAGAAATATTAAATAAATTGTAGATTAACTTTAGAAATGGTGAAAATCAAAAAGATTTGTTTTTCAAAATGTATTGAATGAAACAAAAATCATAATGCTGTTTGCATACAAATTATGATTTAACTGAATCAAAAGAAAAAGCACCAGCAATTCTATTCTTTTATAAAGCAGAATTTTCAATTATTCATTAAACAGAATTAAAAATTATAGAGCTAAATTATTTAATTAAAATTTAAAAATAATAAGAGCATTTTCAAGAAAATAATAGTACCAGACAACTTCAAAAAGAATGACTTTGCTATTTTCCAAGTATATTAAAAAAAGGAAAAATTATCAAAAAACTTAATTTTTAATTGTAAATAAATCCCTTCATGAAAAATGTAAAGCAATTTAAACAGACATTCTTATTGATTTTTATGATTATATGGAAGTTATAATTCTAAAATAAATGCATAAAAATATTTCAATCTACTAAATAAACTGGTTTAACAAAATACTCTTGGAATAAAACTAATTTTTAAAAACTGAATTGGAAAAAACTCATCTAAGAACTGCTGTGTTTTGCTATCAATATGAACAATAATAAAAAGCACACACTAATTTTTTTTATTGTTATTTATGTCTACAAAATTTGTTTATTGTATTTGAATATTACTATTGAAAAGAGATTTTTCTCTACAAATGCTACATTTTAATTTTACAGTTCTAGTTATTTTATTAAGTCCTTTCCATTTTGACTAATAATATAAAAGGATGTGTATATTGTCATTCTATAGGCAAAAATTATAAGAAATATAACTATTTAATTTGCCATAGATATATTTTGTAAGGTAAGAGAATAACTTCTTGATATTTTTTTAAAAAATTATAATTAAAAATTTTTTTAAAAAACATTTTTGATAATTTTATAAATATTTTCTTTTTCATATAAAAATATTGTAGTTTAAATTTTCATAGAATCCTTATCATCTTCCAATTACAAAAAAATGTTACTATGATACCAATTTCATTGCCACACAATTTTTTTTTTGTATATTTTTTTTATTAATCTTTTTTTTTTTTTTAAATTCAAGTTTATTTCACATTTTTTCTTACTGTAATAAAATAAAATGTTTTCATTACTGTAACAAATTTTCAATTTTTTTTAAAATGTTGTATGAGGATATGAATTGTTCTAAGTAGGAATCTTTTTGAAATATGAAATGAATAAATGTTTGAAATTTAGTTTTAATAACAATTAAAAGTTTAACTTCATATGCAAACAGTGATAATTTTTTTAAAGTATATCCATTTCTAAACCTTGCTGTTCTTTTCATAATGAATAAAAATATTTTATTGTTTTTATGGCTTGAAAATCACTGTCTTATTAAATGAGTGAAATTTTTCACAGAAGAATCTTCTCAGATATTGCAAAATTTATGGAACATATTTTTTATAAATAACACAGTTTCATTGCTCATTGATTCTACATTTTATTCTATTATTTTTAATGAACAACATTTGATTTTAGCAAGGTTTTTATTTTAATTTAATTATTTCTAAAAAAATTAAAATTCTATTTTCAGATACAATTGAAGAAAATTAGAGAGAAACAGAATAATGCGAGATATTCTAATCTAAGATAAAACAGTGCAAGTTGCACATTTCTCAATATTTTATTGAAATTTTTATCAGGTAATAAACCAACTTAATCAATTGGTGACCTAAAGTGGATGGTACATTAAAATACCATTCAAACCAAGAAATTGCGAAATATTCAGAAAACTAGTACAGAATTAAAATGCACTGACAGAAAAGTTGATAATTCTTTAAAAATGTTTTTTAAAAAAAAGACCACAACAATGATAAGCAAATACTTAAGTAGCTAAGTTTAAAACATATTTTGTAAATGTTTGTTTAGAGAATTATAATTTATTTTGAATATTAATAATAAGGAACATTAATAATAATCTACAAAAAGCCTTTTATTGGGGGAAAATTCAAAAAGAAATAAACTTGAATTTAACACTAGGTTTAAGGGATGTGTCATTTTAAAATGTTTCGAATTCTATAAGGAAAATTACATAATCTGTATGCATTTTTATTAAATCTTCTGTAATGACTTTTATCCATAGATGGAGGTAAATATATATTGAAGCATAATTTCCTAAAAAGCATTGAAATATTGAAATTCTTTTTGTGCTATACCTATTGCCACAGATAGGCAACAATTTGACGGGATCATAATTTAGACAAAATTTTGAGTAAACATGCAAGCACCACATCAATAATAAATAGGAATGTACCAACGATACTTTGATCCGATATCGCTATCTCAAATGAAACAAGTGATAAACAACTGTTACTGATAAGCAGTAATAGAAAGAACAAACGCAGAATGTCAATTGATGTCAGAGTGCAAAGAGATTTTGAAGGTTTCAGTTGCTTAGTTTGAGTATTAAAAAATAAAATACTAGAATATTTTTAAAACTAATAATATTATTATGAACCTCAATTTTATACTATTTTGACAAAAAAGTGCTCCTTTATCATCTGAATATGTATAGAAGAGAAAATAAAATTTTATAAAACATAGTCAGTATTTGTGAGAAGTATTCGTTCATGCATGAAACTGCCGCATGTTCGTAGAGATAGGTATATAAGAAACATCCATAAACCTAGTGTTAAGTTCTTAAAAGATGTATTAGGAAAAGGAAAATAATTTGTAATAATTTTATATAAGCTTATTTTTTCTCTAATATCTTTCATTGGATAACTGATATTTCAAATAGAACAATGCAAGATAGCAATATAATTTCCTTCAATTTGAAATACAAATTAATGCATTACATTAATGGAATAAATAACTTAAATAGTTAAAAAGTATCTAATTTTTATGTTGATAGTGTATGCATAAATTAAAGATAATAAACATTTTTTTGTAAATTTAATGATTTTTGTTTAAAAACTTAACCATATATTTCATAACAGAAAGCAATAAAATAAAAGACATACTTTTTATTTAAAATTCCTGATTTAGATATTTAACTATAATTTGCCTATTAGAACAATTAAATGAATCCTAGATAAACTATTTTCTGATTCCAAATTTTTTAAAGAAATTTATAAAAATGTTATAATAAGAAAAAAATAAAAACTGATCCTTTATAAATTTTTAAATGCAATAATTGCATTTATTGATGACAGTGCATAAAGATAAAAGTAACCAATATCTTGCAGATAGTAAATAAATTATAATAAAAAATAAGTTCAAGTATTTGTGTACCAGTTTATAAGTATCAAAGTTAAATATCAAGGACTAATAGATAGATATTTAAAAAAAAAAATGATAAACTCAAGGGTATTATATTTTAAAGTTTATCAATAACAAAATGTTTTTCCAATATCAGTACAGCTTAAGTATTTTTATCTTTAAAACATCTTAAAGTTTTCTGGAAAAATAACAAATAAATAATAATCACTCCAATTTTATTTCACATAAATGACTGACTATATACATTGAATTCAAATAAAAAAAATACATACAAAAATTTACAAGAAAACATGAACAAAATGAAAATGCAATTTAAAAATTACAAATTAATTCACTCATAATAATGCCAAACATTAAAGCATGCCTGGAATTAATCTTATCTATTATATTTTCTAGTGTAATATTTCACTTTGTTTAATAGTTGAAAACTAAAATCAAATTTCAAAATTAGGATATTATAATAACAGAATACACATATTCTTTAAATCTAATAATGTTCATTAAAATAAGTAAGCTAAATTGAATATCATTTTTTTTAAATACACATAATAGAAATAACATAATATTTTATGTTTATTTTTTCCTAATTAAAGTCATTAGAGCTAATCCTTTAAGGAGTAAATTTAATTTTTTTCTATGCAGAAAAAAAAAAAGTAAATTCATGTATACATCTAAAAGAAAAGAAACCTAGAACTCACTGCATTTGTTGAATTTATTAAAATTTGTTGAATTATTGAAGAATACAAGGAGAATTAGGAATATAGTACTATTAGATGTTGAATTTATAATTGTTATTTAAAAAAAAATTCCTGAAAGAATTATCATGAAAATGAACTGAAGAAAGCATTTATTTTGCTAAATAAATATATATATAAATAGTTTATCAGTTTTCATAGCATATACTTGCTATTCAGCAACTATTTCTAAGATAATATTCACAAATTTTATTCTGAACAGCACATAAACATTTTTCATGGATATCAACTGCTAAGTTTGCATATGAAAAATTTGCTAGAAAATATCTAATGTATCATCTTAATACTCACAAAATTTATTTTCAGGATCAAATTTTTTTCAAGGATACAAAAAATTTCTATAATAAGTTGTACAATTGTTAATACAAGCACAGACATGAATAAATTGCTCAAAAATATCAATACTTTTTGAGATAACTAAATTTTTGATATTTAGTTCAGTTAATTACACTTCTGTAAGTAAATGGATAAAAAAAATTTATAAACATCAAAACTGCATAGTAATATGTGGAGAGAGGAATAAAAAAAACGACAGCTGAATGCTATATTTTGATGTCATATTTATAAAAATATATACATATAAATTAAATAAAAGATGTTAGTCTTTATTTTGATCCCTTAGATACAATTTTCTTTTTTCAAAGGCCTTTTTACTTAAAGCAAGTTGTAGCCCATTTATAGAGTAGCAAGAATAGATTTAATTACTATACTACATGAAAAATTACAAACATTGAAATGCCAAAGTAATTAAACAGAATACAAATAATGAAGAATGATTTATGATATTGCTGTATATTCATGCAAGACATTTCTCAAAAGAGTATTTCTAATCTTGCATCGTGGCGGCATTAAACAGCAATGTAATACAAAAATAGCATCTTTGTCAAGGCCAAATTATTGCACTTAAAAAGAGTTTAACATTTTCTTATTGCTCTTAGACACTGACATACTAGTTTTGTAATGCAACTGAACACAAATGATTTTAAAATTCTAATCACAAAAATAGTAATAAGATTATAAATAAGCAATGCATAGTTTACAAATCAATTAAGAGTCTAATTAACACATTTATTCATGTGAATCACTGTAATCATTTACTGCAAAATTTAAAAAATCAGTATAGTGTAATTAAATTATGCTGCTATTGTGAATTTAAAATGTTTAGAATCGGTAGTGGATAAAAGTTTTCAATTAAATAAAGAAATTCTGAGTTTTCTGGGCAAAGTAATATTCTGTAACAATCTAAAATAATAATAATAATTAAATTTTCAAAACTACCAGCTGGAAGGAGGAGATAAAAGATCTTTATGAAACAATATGATAATGATATAACTAAATATGTTATTCTTAGAAAACTTTAACAATATATACCTTATAAAACAAACTTATAATTCAAATGTTTTTTATTTATATTAATGGTGAAATTTGTCTAGAAATAAACTTGGACACCTTATATATTTATTTCCCAAATTTTGGTTAGTCCTAGTATACAGTATATAGTCCTAGTGTTTTAAGGAAAATATGTTAATTTTAGAGTTAAATTTTTTTTAATTTGTTAAGATATTAAATTTGTAATGAAAATTATATAATATTACTTTCAAATTTCATTTATCAATAGCTCTTTTGTGCCAAATATTGAGGTATAAGTGTGATTAAATTTAAAAGAAAATACTCTCAGACAAGAAAAGAGTTTTATCAAATTATTAATAGAAAAATAACTGACAAAAATCCTGTCTTTTTTCTTTTTTTATCAAAAATCCAAAAATATGATTTCCAGACCCAAAACAATATTGCTCATTTGCAATTTACAAATGTAAATGAAATACATCAAATGATATACATCATGCTAATAGACACATATATATTTATCAAATAACACAATGCAAAATGTGCCAATGACTGAAAAAAAATGCAAAATGAAGGAATCACCATGAAGTTGGACTTACAGCATTTAAGTCAAAATTAGAAATAACTAATTGAATGGCTGGTTTACTAGGTTTTGCAAATTTATCCTGATCTTTCACAGCATCTCTTTCTTGCTGAGTATTGCTTTGATTTTCTTTATTGCAGCTAGCAAGAATAGACTGCTTATCTGGTTTCTTAAATTTCCCCATGTAAAACCATCTACCAGGATTGGTTTGGATGGTGTCATTGGGTTGAGGAACGCTCAATTTGCGACGAATCACGGGTGAAGGTTCAGGAGTAGCGCAAGGTGTGCTATCAGGTGAGGAATACAGGTCATCATGCTTGAAATTGGTCAAAAGGGAATGACATTGTGGAGAAACTCGCTCATTCAAAGCATTCATAATAAGGTTCGATGATGGCATGTTTTCTGAGGTGGTTCTCGAATTTTCATATATATTATTATGCTCAGCTGAAAAAAAAAAAAAAAAAAGAATATAATTAAATTACAAAAAATATGCAATATTAAAAATATTTATAATTCTTTTTCATAACAACATTTAATAGTACAATCAGACAAAAACAAATAACTTTTACAGTTCATTATGTCAAATTAAAGTCCCTACAAGTAAATGAATTAAATTCTAAGCATGCACAAACCTTCAAAAAAAACAACTTACAATTCATTTTTAAAATGAGCCTTAAAATGCAACCTATAACTAATTTTTTTTAATCTATAATAATAAAAATGTAACTCGAAATGCGTTGCTAAGCGCAAAACTAGAGAACGGCTCGACCGATTCGGCTAATTTTTATTTTAATATTTTCGTTAAGACACGAGGATGGTTCTTATGGAGAGAAAAAATTAAAAAACTGCGTGGAAAATAGTTAAAACGACACTTTTCTAACTTTCCCGCCAAAAATCTTCATTTCCTTCCCCCACACCAACTGAGTAAGATAGCAGGAAGTAATAAATTATCATTTGTTTAGAAAGAAATGCGGGAAGTCAGTTGGTTTTCATTCATAGATAACGGGATGTTTAAAAAAGAAAGAAAATAGTTGCTTTTATTATTAGTCTGTATGAATATTCAATCTATGCCTGCTCGAAATAAATTCTGGGAAGGGAAGAAAAAAAAATAACAAAGCGAAAAAAAAAGACGTTTGTAAAAAGTAAAGCAGCTAGGAAAAAAAGGAGAGAAAAAAAGAAAAGAAAAGAAGCGTGTGTGTGTGTGTCACCATTATTTCCTTTGTGCGCAGCATTTTCCAAGCTGTTTTTAAACTTCCACATCTTTTGAAAACCAATTGTCTTTATTTTTAGTGTGTTTACATTTATGAAAATTTGAATCTCATTATTCTATAAAAACGTAGAATTTTAGACCTTTCCCTCCATCATTTAAGTGAAATATCAATTCCGGGACAATCATTGCTCGGATAGAAAGAGAAAGATGAGTAGTACAATGAACAGAACATCTGAAGAAAATAATACTATAAATGAATTATATGATTATCAAAATTTGTTTGGTTTAAAAATATTTTGGTGAAAAACCTGTTATGAGACACAGCGACATAAAATATTATATGAAAATTTTAGCGAGCATTAATACTGGCGAACCGACTGGTCGCCAAAGGCGGCTAGTTATAGCATATTTTTAATTTAATACTATTACATTCATTTAAAACCACTTAGTAATCAATCATGTCATGTGGTAAAAACAACCGAAAATTAAATTTGAATTTAAGACAAATTTGGCCATAGGTGTCTACACATTAAATGCTTAATATGTGTACCAAATATTATCCATACAGATGTCTTCTCTTGTAGTTATTGTGTAAACTTAGATTATAAAAAACAGGCAAACATCTTCAGAATGGATTTTGCTAGAAATCAACACATTTTTTTTATGTGAACATCACAAATGATATTTCCTCCATCTAGATCAAAGCATTTTGAGTTATCTTTGTCACAGATAAACATTTTTCAAACTCAAGGAGATCTAAAACACGGAGATAAACCTACATCTCGAGTTTGAGTTTTTTGACTACAATACTTTGTACACAGAAAAAGAAATTAACAAGAGATAGATATCCAACATTCCAATGCACACCATGTCATTTAGATTTGGTTTTTCGAGTTGGTGATACATTTTGGAGTTCACTCAATTAGTTTGAGGCAAAGAAATAATACATGTCTAGCTTAACATTGTCAACAATTTAATAAAGTAAAATAAATAAATAATTTTATTTTTTCAGATTTTTATTTCAATAAATCCATGTTTCATAGAAAATAACTTTAATTTTGTAAAAGGAGGGAGGAAACATGCCAAATGCCATGGCATACGGATAAACTGTTGAATTTCAGACTGATGATACACATTTTTTAGCAACTAATCTTATTTTAACAAAATCTAAAGATTTCCTTTCAGAGAAATTACAACTTTATTGCATATTCAAGACTTGACAACATAAAAGCTATATACTGAGATTTATAATGTATTGTTTGACTCAACTATTGTTCATACTGAAAATATTTAAAACTCTTTCTTCCCAATTCAAAAAGAATGGCATAAAAGTAATCTATGGTACTAACGCATTACAAGGCCTAATACGCATGTACCAAAAAATTAAGCCAATTTTTATAAGATTACCAATAAAGATCTGTGATATTTTTTAATGTTTCTTAAAATAAACTATCAGTTTATTTAGATAGATATTTCATTTCTAAAAACATCAACATTGATGTAGTACCATAACATGATCAAAAAATACAATTACATGTTCTAAATAAACTTTTAAAAACATTTTATAATATAAAAGAGTAGCAGAAATGGTCAAAGTATTAAGAAGTCACCTTATAACATGTTACTTCTCAAGTTTAGTATAAGGATTTTATTTTAATTTTTTTTCCTCTAATATATATAATTTTCACTTCAGCTATAAAATATTGTAGAAAAAGTGATTATATATCATATGAAGAAACGAAAGTGTTTTAACAATTTCTAGTTTCTATAAATAATGGAAGAAATTCATGAATTTAAAAAAAGAGCAGTTCTGTAGTTAGAAACAAAATAAAAATAAGTAATGTTAATTTAAGCATTTTCTAAAATATTTTTTTTAATTAACACAA
Organism: Argiope argentata; assembly: GCA_026289955.1. Taxonomy (NCBI): domain Eukaryota; kingdom Metazoa; phylum Arthropoda; class Arachnida; order Araneae; family Araneidae; genus Argiope; species Argiope argentata. The sequence goes on along the minus strand of JAOUZG010028872.1, from coordinate 2,044,293 downwards.
TACAATATCAAAAACAAGTGTAATGCCTAAATTTAAAAAAAAATCAAAAGAAAAATGTTATTTAATTGGATGTTTTAATAACTTTTAAGTTTATATTAAACAAATAAAACCTTTTTTTTTTTATCACAACTTAGCAATGGTAAAATAAAATCTATTTTCCAAAAGTTGCAAGAATTAAAGGGGGAAAAAATGCATTGATTCAAACAAAATTGGTATAATTGAAAAGATAGTTTTCTAACTTTTAAAGCAATGTAAAAATAACTTTTGTGTGATGATGCTTTGATGCACTTTTGAAGTGCTTAAAAATGATTTTCGAATTTAAGAACTTTTTAAGCACTTTTAATCATATTTGGTGCACTTTTGAAGTCCTTTAAAAAATTCTTAAAATTAAAAATTATTTTAACACTTTTAAGGATGTTACACACCCTGACCATACATTTATCTATAGTAATATTATTAAAAATTCTCCATCAATATGTTGCAACATATTTGAGATTTAAATTTTATTAAATTAAGCAATCACTGATAAGTAAGTTCTGAAAATACTAAAACTAGGTGTTAAACATTTAGAATAAAAAATTTCAAAATTCTACCAAATCATAAAGAAAAAGGAAAATTACTAAAAATTTTTTTATCTTAATAGGAGTGAAATTATAATTCATACAGTATAGCAAATCAATATTTTTTAAGGCTGAATTACAGAAATTTAAAATGAAAATTAATAAATTAGTTATTTGTGTGAAATTTAAGATTTAACAATCAGAACACTTAAGACAAAACACTGATTTCTGCTCCAAAGATCTTGAAACATTTTATATTTGTAGCACCCTTCAAACTGGATACACTTTTGACATAACCTTAGATCTTTTCTAAAAGTATAATGTAAGTTAGGCATTTGATGTTATATTATAAAAATGCTAGAAGTAATAAAAATAAAGAAAAGAGATGGAGTTAAATTTAAAATTTGCAAAAATCAATTTCATTTATTCACTTAGAATCTTTTTCTCTAAAATTACTGCTTCTGGTATTTCTCTTATTTACAGCCCCAGTATGAAAATAATTTGTTTCACTTTAATAAAATATAAAAATACTCACATATAGAATGACTGCTTTCTGAATAAGTGTCCATTCTGTCATGGTTTTCCATATACTCAGATAAAAATCCTTCAGTCTCAGGTGGGCTACTGGCATATTGTTCAAAATCTGTAGCAAAATTCAGACGCTCAATATTATTTACCATCCAGTTAGGTAGGCCAAATTTCCTAGTACGGCCACTTATATCAACAACTCCTTCTTCTGATGAATCCATGATGCTATTTATATTCTCTAAAACATAAAAGTGATCACTATAAGAAATTCAATTGATAATAGTTCTAAAAAATAAGTATCACATATCTGTATATTTACATAATAATAAAAAGTTCTTTATTTCTACAAACTCTTAAATTTCTAACTTTTAGATATTTTCTAAAATTAACAAAAAGTTTTTCTTTTTCAAATAGGTGAAAATCTGCTTTTAAAAAGAGAAATAAAAATATTAATAAGATTTTTATTTTCAAGTCAGATGATGTTTTAACCATGAAATCAGATTAATTTTGGAAAAAAAGTTTATAATTTAACATAAATAAAATAAATTTTAAAGAATTGGATAATATTGGATCCAGATAATCTTGAATTTCTAGGCCATGTATACATACTTGAATTACTTTTTGAATTTTATTGGAGTAACAAGCTTTGAGCTTAATATAAAATAAATCCAATTATTACACACATACGGTGACAAGTGCCTTGTTTTTTAACTAGCCAACCATTCTTAGTAAAATATTAAGAGTCTAGAACTTAATTATTTATAAGCCTACACTGTTTCGATAATAAAAAAAATTAATAATTCTGAGAACATAATTCTCAAAATATGCAAATATCACCATAAATTAAAGAGGCTCATAAAAAAGAAAACACTTTGACAAATAAGGGCTCTTTGAGCTAAGAGGGGGGAACTTTGTATAAATTATACATTATGGATCTATGGATCAAATAAACTTATTATTTGCTGACGCTATGCTTAAATAAAAAAGTAATGGAAATAAAAAACAAAATTATTATATAATTTATTATATTTGAATTTTGTATGTTCCTTCTTGAGTAGTAACCTTAATTTACACTACTATTTAACCTTTAGGATGCAGAAACCAAAACTTGAAAAAGTTCCTTTGAATACGGGAATTCTGTGAAGAAAGATAACAATGCTTTCCCCTTCTTTTAAAGGTGCTCGTTGCTCGATTTTGGCCTCCGGTAGTGTTAATTGGTCATCTGTCCTCGCTGTCTTAACGGGTAGTTATTTTGTGGTTTTACTGTGTCTGGTCCCCTAGAAAAAGCTTTTTATCGCAGTTTTTTCTTTTCTTTCTGATACATTAGTTTTCTAATTCCATATAAAAAAATAATGACTTAAATTTTATGATATTAAATAAATTTTAAATAGAATAACTGTGGTATAACTATTTAGCACATTAAATGAATTGTTGTCAATTTTTCAATCATATTTGATATTAAATAAATTTCTCAAGCAGTACTGAAGATGTAAATTTAATTCTTATAAAAATTGAATACATCACCGTGAATTTCATTTTGTTATTCTTCTAATTCATTTATCTTTATTAAATGTAACCATTTATATATAATGTATAAAATTCATAATTATTGTTTTGAAAATATTTTCATTTATTTGCACAAAACAGAGAAAACAATTCTTAGCCATTTTGTAAATTAAATGTATCTGCAAAATAGCATATAATTGTCTATTATTTTGTAAATTCAAATTTTTTAATATTAATATATTGGGCTCATAAAAATCAAATACAATTTTTATTCCTAACATATTTCGGACAGTTTTCAATTTAAATCACTAGTAATATCTCCCTATTTTTTTGTCCATTCTTATAATTTGTAGTGATTTTTTCCAGAGAATTTCAATAACTCATAGCAGTATAGTATTTTTGAAGAGTACACTCAGTTTTGTAGGCAATAAATAACTGATTTATGATGATTTTTTTTCTGCTTAAAAATTTACTAGTATGTAACTAATCACCATATTTAAGACGGTTAATTTAATTAAACTAAGATTAGATATGGTATGCTTGGAATTTGATATATAAGATTTAATTGCTATAATAATATGTTGAAAAGTAGTTATCAAAAAGAAAACTTATCAAAAAATCTTTAATAAAGCTAGCATTCTAAATGATCAGCTTTTTTTACAAGCAGATTATTTAGATTATCTTTCAGAAATGCTTAAAATTAAATCTAGAATTCCTACTATTTTATTTGAGTAAAAATATTTCTGGAAAAATTTAAATGTCTAGTAACTTTTCAGTGAATTGAAATGAAGGCATAAAGATTTTAATATTTCTCTTCTGATGTTTGAATGCATAAAAAGCTACTAATTATTATTTATCAAAGATTTTAAGAAGCTCCTTCAATATTTTAAAATTATAACTATAACTTTTAATGAAAATCACAATCCAAATGTATTTTTAGACTGAAGTTATTGTTCAAGTATTAAACTTTAAAAGGTAAAAAATCTTAAGTAGTCAATTCTTTAATATTGTGCTAGAATAGTACATTAGTGGCTGCAAAATATATATGCCCGAAATTCCAGTCATGGAGGGAGAGGCAGGCATGAAGACAAAACAGTGTTTAGTCACTTTTCAATGTAAAATATAATAATGATAGGGTGAAAAAAGAACCAATCATAGGTTCAATTTAGTTCTTTTGGACTGTGGCAAATAGGGAACAAAAATGTAACAATTTATCTAAGGCGCCAATTATCTACACTACACAATTTCATCAGAAATGAAATTTCAAATAATTTTTGGTTCAAATAAAATTATAAATGCACATTATTATAAATTTACAAAATTTTATTGTTAAAAAATTAAGAATTTACTATGTTGAGAAATTAAGCAATGGAGGAAAAGAATAATATTTTCAATCGAGTATTACTAACAAATGAAGTTATACAAACTCATTCCATACCTTTCAGAAGTGTTACTTTAAAAAATGCCGCCAAAGCAAGGTTAAAAAAACTGACTAGCACCAACAGTGATTATAACTACAGCTGGACAAAATCTCCGGATCCTAAGGGGTATAGCACAAAAGGGCAGGCATTTTTATGAGGCAATTACAGTTCGCCAGGAAGTTCAAGTGGGGGACGAAATCCAAACTCGTTGCTAGTACAACAGTTGTACCACCCGTAAGCTAGAAGTTCAGACCTAGCCTTAATTTACTAAGATCCTTTCTTGTAACATAAAAATGTTAATATAACTTTTAAATTCTGAATTTGTTACATGACAATGCTGTATAGTCTTGATTTAAGACTGTATATTAGGATGATGTCATGGAATTTCAATTTGGATGAATGAATTAAACATAAACTTTACCAAAAATTAAAATGGAATATTTTTCAAAAATTTCAATAACAAGATCCATTTAAATAATGGATTCTTCTACTAATGTACAAGAAAATAACTGTTCACTTCTTATACATGAATTTTCGTAGTTATTGCAATTTTTGTTATTGATTGATATATCAGCTTAGAACATGGACAGAATAATTAATTTCATAAAAAAGCATCAAATAATCAGAAGTCAAGATAGAAATGAATTCCATATTTAAATTCATATAAAAATTCTCTTCAATACTATATATTAATTCTTTTCATTCTTAGTAAAAACCAGGCAAAAGATTTATAATATTCCTGCCTCTTTTATAGCCATTAATCATTTAAATTCATCCAAAACCAAAAATTATTACCACACATTTTTATAAAATAAATGTAATGGTAATGTACAATATTCTATACCTATTGCACACGATCGAATGTTTTTTGGATATGCATATACTTTCTACAGGCCATGCAATATGTTCTATGCATATATATTTCTTGATTACATTAAATTACTCCTTGTCATATTTTCTGTCACTGAAGCCGCAAATCTGAGTGGAAATCACGAATAGATTTTTAAAAAGAATGGGAAATATATTCATTGAGAAACGTCGTATAGCAACAACATGAAAACAAAATAATGCATTGCATCAGACTCGAAGATAAGAATTGATTTATCCTTTCATAAAAAAAAATGGGTTAAATTGGTGAAATGATGTAAAATTTGTCACAACGTAGCAATACATACCAATTTTCAAACGATCCAGGACAAAAGGTCATGTGCAGGTGTACAAATCAATAAATGAAATCCAGGAATAAGTACTAAATTATTACCGTCAAAGAAAATCGGACTTCATCAATTCATCGAATTCTTCTCTGCCTGATTATTCGGAAAAAAATAATCTCACGAACCATACAAACACTCTTGCGTCATGCAGCAAACTTATTTTATCAAGGTTTAATTTTACGTCATTGTCGTTCTACTACTACAATACTTCGTTTATTTTTTACAATGTTATTTTTTTATCGCCATGGCAGCATGGTAGCATATGAAAGGGGGAAAAGAAAAGAAGACTGAAACCGGTATTATCCGGATTTTGGAATTTTAGGCAGTCGCACAAGAGCATGAGGATTAATAATGTAAATTTTATAGTTTGTTTCAAACTCTTAGACAATTACATTTAAGACAAATTTAAACACTTAATTTGAAGTATTTGAACGAAAACCTGCATATAGAGATTTCAAAATTAAACTTGAAAAGCAGCTTAATTTTATTCAATTATTTAAATTTTTTTTCTTTTATTCATGATGTGAAAGAAAGCATAACATCATATTTTCATTGACTGATTGCTATTTGAGTTTTATCTTGACTCTTTTTGAAAGAAAAATTTGTTTTTGGTGGAACACGATGAAATTTGAATTTTAGTTGGCTCTATAGAAGTGCTGTCAAAGTTTGGTTACTTAATTTTGTTTCGCTTCTTTTCTTTTAAACTTCTGAACTTTTAAGGCCCTATCACACGGCAAAATATCGTCGGCACTTTCGCCAACAAACGACGACGAAAGTGGCGTCACTTCAGGATTTGCTGCCTGGTAAACCTAAAAACTTAGGTTTACGTTATAGTGCATTTATCGCTCTTTATCCGTTTCTCCTACTTAGTGAATATCGGCAGTTTTCTTATTTCATAATTAGAAGGAAAATTGCTAAAAACAATACTCTAGCTTCCCCTAACAAAGCAATCAGCATCCAAAACAAATTTCAGGCCTTAAACAATTTACCCACTAGTGACCCCCCAGCTGTTGAAAATAAAAGTAGGATCCCCCCTATTATGATCAAATACACCCCCAACTATAATCAAATTCTCGAGATTTTAGCCAAAACTTGTGGGAAAACCGTAAATAAACTCAGCAAAGATTTCATTCGCGTGTATCCCGAAAATTATCAGCAACATGAATCTATCCAAAAAACCTGTCGAGAACAAGGTTTTGATTTTTACATAATTACGCCAAAAAATCAAAGGCCTCTAAAGGCCGTCATTAAAGGATTAAGCCATAACTGTAATGTAGATGAAATTAAAGAAGCACTTAATAACGAAGGTTTTCACTCTAATCGTATTGTACAGTTAACTCAATTGAGGACCAAAAGGCCCCTTCCATTTTATATGGTTGAACTCATGAACAACAAAAATAATGAGGAAATATTTAACCTTAAGCACCTTGGCTACTTATCTATCACCGTCGAACCATACAAAGGCCGCAACATCATCCCGCAATGTTACAGGTGTAATCTCTTTCACCACACTGCTAATAATTGTAGAATTACACCAAGATGCTTAAAATGTGGTAAATCCCACGAAACCAACAAATGTGATATCACAGAAAAAATTTCAACTCCTACTTGCATCAACTGTAACAAAGAAGACCACATCGCTTCTTATAGAGGTTGCGAAGCATTCCCCAAAATTCAATCCGCTACTGCTAATAGAAACAACTTTTTCTCTAAAAATCAATCCCTGATTAGAAGCAATCAAAGTTTCGCCGGTCTTTTTAACTCTGCTCCGCGACAAGAGATGGAGCCACCTAAGCACTCAGAATGTAAACAAAGCAATCCATCGATTGAAACAGCTGAGCTCATGGATGTCATCGAAGGTCTATCGGAGCTCAGAAAACTTATTGATACTTACCCGCTACTATTTACTCAACTCAAAAAATTAAAATATGCCAACACTCTCAACGATAAATTGATGACTCTTCTCGCGGCTTTCACTAATCCGGGTAATCCTAGTAATACATAGTCTCTTTCCGTTCTAGTCTCCGTATTGTTTACTGGAATGCAAATGGCATTAGCAATAAATTAATTGATTTTCGACAATTCGTAAATAAGTATAACCCTGATATTATTCTACTCCAAGAAACCCACCTTAGACCACAAAGAAAAATTTTCCTGGCAAACTTTTTCTCATATTATAGCTACAGAGCTAACCAAGCTGGCGGCGGTACGGCAATTTTTATTAAAAATGGAATTCCACACAACGAAGTCCCTTCCCCCCTGCTTCTCCATGTTGAAGCAAACATAGTTAACATCAACCTAAAAAATCAAGAACCATTAACTCTCATTTCTATTTATATTCCTCCCAAAGCTCATAATTCTAACTTCACTTTCGATATAGAAAATCTAATGCAAACCGGATCTAATCCTATTTTTTGCGGTGACTTCAATGCCCACCACGCCAGCTGGGGTAGTAATCATAATTGTCCGAGAGGCAAATCTCTAATAGCGTTTGCACAACAAGTTGGTTTAGAAATAATTGCTCCTGACACTCCCACCCGTTTTGGCCCACAATCTGCTAGCTTTTTAGACCTCACCATCATCAAAAATTTCCTATACCCCTATGAAATTGTCTCCATCCCCGAACTTAGCTCCGATCACAATCCAATCCTTTTAAATTTTTTCTTCAAATACTCCCTCCCAGATAATGATCGGAAAATTAAAACAAATTGGAATAACTATAAATTAGACCTTAGCTTGCAGGACATCCCAAATCTGGAAAATATTAAAAATACAGAATCTATTGATAATCTTGTCACTTACTTTGAGAATAGGTTATTAACTGCTAAAAATCTTGCCTCTACTACCTTTCAAGTAAACCAAAAATTCATTGATCCCAGATTAAGATCACTCATTAGGGACAGAAATTTTGCCAGGAAAAAATTTCAAAAAACTCGTGATCCAGTTTTCAAGAGATTCATGAATACTCTGAATAAAGATATTGAAAAAATTAATAATAACTTTGAAAACAATGAATTTGTAAACAAACTAATTAATGTTAATATTGAAGATGGTTCAATCTGGAAATTAGTCAAGCCCTTCAAAAATAAAAAACTAAAAATTCCGGCCCTTAAAGGCCCAGTTAGTATGGCATTAACTGATAAAGATAAAGCAAACTGCCTAGCTCTTAGCTTGGAGAAACAATTCCAATTAAATGATCTACATGACAGTACCACAGAACACGCTGTAAATAATACAGTCGAAAGCTTTATTAATCAATTACCCACTGAATTTAATAATTTTTCCCCCCCAACTCTGAATGAAATCAATGATCAATTGAAAAAACTAAATGTGAAAAAAGCCCCTGGTATTGACGACATCAGTAATAAAATGCTTAAATACATCCCTGATAACTTTAAAAATTTACTTATTTTAATTATCCACAACTGTCTGAAATTCGGATACTTCCCATCTAACTGGAAAACAGCCGCAGTTGTCCCCATTTTAAAACCCGGCAAAGACCCAACCGACCCAGTAAGTTACAGACCTATTTCCCTCCTTCCTACCATTAGTAAAATTACTGAACAGATTATTCTCAATAGATTAAATAAATTCATTGATGATAATAATATTCTTATGTCTGAACAGTTTGGATTTCGAAAAAATTTATCAACAACTCATCAACTCCTTAGGGCTGTTGAATTTATTGAATCAGGATTCGAAAATAAACAAAAAACTGCTGCTGTTTTTCTAGACATTCAGAAGGCTTTCGACAGAGTTTGGCTATATGGCCTTATTTACAAGCTCATTAACTACAACATCCCCCCACACCTAATCAAAATCATAATATCGTACCTCAGTGACAGATCCTTCAAAATTAAAGTTAACCAGGAATTCTCTGTTATCAAACATATACAAGCTGGAGTCCCACAAGGGTCTAAACTAGGTCCGATTTTATTCACCCTATTTATTAATGATATCCCCAAACAATTTAACACTATGATGTGTTTATATGCAGACGACACAGCCATACTAGCTAAAAACAAAAATATTAATTACAGTATTATAGCACTCAATAGGCACCTGAAAACTCTTGAAGACTGGTTCATGAAATGGAAAATAGAGATTAATGCTAGTAAAACTGAAGCAATATTTTTTAATAAATTTACTGGTAAATTAAATCCCCCCCCTCTTAAAATTAAAAACCAAATTATCCCGTGGTCTAAGGAATGTAAATATTTAGGCGTTGTACTCGATCAAAGACTAACATGGAAACCCCACTTTATTTATATTACCAAAAAGTTTCGAGACCTAACTCGTAAATTCTACCCCTTAATTTCTCGAAACTCCAAAATGTCTAGAGCTAATAAAATACTTATTTACACTGCCTATTTGCGTCCAGTAATCACATATGCCTGTCCTGTGTGGGGGTATGCCGCTAAATCTAACTTAAGAATTATGGAAAGACTTCAAAATAATTTAATTAGAAATTTTTGTGGTATGAGACCTTATATGCACAACTCAGATATGTACAAATGTCTAGATTATCCCCCCCTTAAACACTTCATTAAAAAACTTGCTACAAAATTCTTTAATAATCTCTGCAATATTGAAAACGATGCAATAGCTAACATACCTATTTACCTCCCAAATCTTAAAACTAAAAGACCCCGCAATATTCTCATTTAATCTTTACTTTTTATTTTTGTTTCATTCTTAAAATACTCTCTTCTCATATTTGCGGCAATGGTATACCCCCGCACCCCCACCCATAAAATAATTTATTGATTTTCGAGTCCTGACTCTCACCACCTCACCCACTCAAGCTCCGAAAACTGCTACTCCGTGATCCAGTACAGCCATCTCCTCGTCACAGCAATCCCGCACTCTGATTGGTTGTCTACCTCTGAAGGAAACGACTACTTAAGACCTGGCGTCGTCCCAAGTTCCTCAATCCAACTTCGGTAGCCATGTGTGCAACAGCTCACAGTCACTTCTTCCTCAGTTTTCACGTCACTTAACTGAACGTTAGGTCGCTTAACATTCTGCTATCTACCGGGGATAAGCCCCTGCCGGGGCTAGGAGCCCCGTTAATCCTTCCATGTTGTTGTTGTTGTTCTTATTTCATAATTCGTGGGATTCTAGTCAAGACGGTGCTTAAATTTATAATTAAATCCTGGATAATTTCTTAAAGTGATCCGATTAGCTTTCAATGAATATAAAAGCCCATGGTAGCAATAATAGTTGTAATTTTTTAAAAAAACTCAAACTATCTTGGAATTTGTAGATATGTAAATTACGAAGCCAATGCAATAAAATTCCATTGCTTTAATAAATTGCAATTATATTGATGCATTATTGAATTTATTGGAATTGAATCACTTTTGCTTCTAATTTAATTTTTTGAGTGCTTAATACAATGAATATAATAAGGATTGTAAAATGAAACAAGTTGCACATTTATCGAATTTAAAAATACTTTTCTAGCCATTTTTTCTTTTGAATGTCTTTTTCGTTTCTAATAGTATCGATCTTATTGTCAGTTATTGTAAATATTTATCGTACCATTCAACTAATTGTAATGTTTTCATCAAAATCAATAACAATGAAATGTGAAAAATAATAAAACTTTTTAATTATTCTTATTAACAGTTTTGTAATTATTTTTGTAGTAATAATGACTAGTTAGTAGTAGTTTTTGTAGTAATAATGGCAATTGTTTCTAATTTATCAAAATTAGTAACAATAAATTCTGTAAAATAATGAAACTTTTTAATTTTTCTTAGTAACAGTTTTGTAATTATTTTTGTAGTAATAATGACAAGAAAAAAAATGCTGATTTTGTGTTTGTATTTTATAAATTACTATAAATTTAACTAATCAATATTAAATTTAAAACAAAAATATATTGAAAAGAAAAATGATTTGTGGTTGTGCATTCAATTAAGCTTAAAAGGTGCATACCATCATCGATAGTGCTGAAATTTTAAAATCATTTTTAAGTACCTTAAAAGTGCTTATTTTTCTAGAAAAGAGCAAATAAAACAAAAGTTGATAAATAAAACAGAAGAGGGGGGCCAATACATTTAAAATAAAATTAAATAACTTTTGAAATCAAATGATTTTTGTCTATATGAAAACTGATATTTGTTGGATCCATCTCGACAAATTTTAGGTTTTGTGTACATAAAAATAAAAACTACTGTGTCTAGATGTGCAGTGCAAATAATTAAAGTTAGGAATTTGAAATATGGCAAGAAATTGATTCTAGGACATAAAATATTTACTAAGAACATATTTTTTGGATTTTAATTAAAAATAAAAACAATATTTAAAAACATTACCACCATATCATTGATTAAGTATTTTTTACTCTTTTAAATTTGATTGAATGTTTATTCCCTCCTATTTATTTTTTTAAATTAATTTTTGAGAAAGTATATTTAACTCAATTTGTATTTATCATTCTTTTAATTAATTTTTATTTTCCCAAAGAAGTTCAAAATTATAAAACAATTAATTGAATAGGATTCTTCATTTGATAAATATTGGTAAATTCTAAGGCATTACACTATTTAGACTCGCTCATTTCTAAAATTGCTCTTTAAAAAAATTTGTTAAATGTTTCGTTTTCATTTTATTTGCAACTACAGAGCTTGTTTTTTTAAAAAAAATCTTTGTGGATTTATTACCAGTATTTTTGATAAATAGGAATCATTAAATAATTTTCATTCAATAATAATAATCAAAAAATAATTTTCCAAAATATGTTATTGCATTTTCCTTAGTTTTTTTCAAAGCTAAAGTATTAAAACTTCATTTATCTTTACATGGATATTAAAAAACAGGTTTGTCGTAAAATTTCAAATTGCCAAGCATTTAAATAAAATAATAACCTCCACATTACATCAGGAATGAGAAGCAATAAAACACTTGTTTTTTAATCTGACCATTTCCAAGTGTGTGGTTATTCTATGCATCTTTCTCAATGCAAATGTATAATCAGAAATATCATTCTAAATTAACTGTTAATTTGTTAAATTTAAAGAAAAAATGTGGAAAAAGAAGCCTGAATTTTATTGTCTATCATCTATTAAAAAATAATTTTTGAGAATGTATATTGGACTCAATTTGTATTTATCATTCCTTTAAATAATTTTTATTTCCCCACACCAGTTCAAAATTATAAAACAATTCCATTCCAAAACTATTTCTAATGGTATCTATAGTAGTTTTTTGCTAATGATAAAAATATGATCTTTTTATATTTTTGTCAAAACCAAATATGTTTTATATTTCTTCACTATTTAGTCTCACTTATTTCTAAAATTGCTCTTTAAAAAAATGTTCAATGTTTTGTTTTCATTTTATTTGAAACTACAGAGCTGTTTTTAAAAATAATCTTTGTGCATTTATTACCAGTATTTGCGAAAAATAGGAATCATTAAATAATTTTCATTCAATAATAATAATCAAAAATAATTTTCCAAACTATGTTATTGCATTTTTCTTAGTTTTTTCAAAGCTAAAGTATTAAAACCTCATTTTTTTACATAGATAATTAAAAACAGGTTTTTCTTAAATTTTTAAATTGCCAAAAAAAAAAAAGAAAAAAGAAGAAAAGAATATTATTTTTAAAAAAAACCCCTCTACATTACATCAGGAATGAGAAGCAATAAAACATTTGTTTTTTAGTGTGCCCATTTCCAAATGTGTGGCCATTCTACGCATCTTTCTCTATGCAAATGTAGCATCAGAAATATCATTCTAAATTAACTGTTAGTTTGTTAAATTTAAAAGAAAAAAATATGGAAAAAAAAGCCTGCATTTTATTGTCTATCATACAAAAGGTGATTTCGTTTTTTGCTAATGATAAAAGTATGATCATTTTTATATTTTTGTCAAAACCAAATAGTATATTTTATATTTCTGCAACATTGTAGGAACATCTAAGTATTAAAATTTAAAATCACTATTATATTTTTAACTCTAACATTGAGTTAAAATTTTTTAATTATATAGAAGCTGTTAACAAACTATTTAAGGAATTACTATAATCAAAAGATTATATTATTATTTGAATAAATAAAGACTGAATATGGTCAAATATATTTCACATAAAGAAAACAATTCACATCAGAATTAATATTTTTTTTTATTTACTTAAAAATATCCTGTTGAATATCTGAAAATTCCATCACAATTTCACAATCCTTCTAGATAACTATACCCCATACGGTAGTGCCAGTTTTTTTAAAGTGGGGGCAATAAGTTGTTCCACAGAATGGAGAAAAGATACCGTAGTTTTACTTCGCCTTTTTCATTCTGTCGAAACTATTTTTAGTATTTAGCAATACGTAACATTAAATGCACGCTTTTTCAATATTATTGTAGCGCCAACCGATCCCTTTCTTGGCACACTACGTCACAGAAAAGTTTCACATGATTGGTTGAATTTCGTTTGTAAACAATATTTCCCTCACTATCGTGGACATTTTCAAGCAGGTTAGAAAAAGTTGACGATGACGGAAAACTTGCTTGACCGGTTACCAGAGGGCACAAATCGACAACTATCGACGAAAGTTTCGCCGTGTGATAGGGCCTTTAGTAAGCTTTTCTGTTTTAATTTCTTGTATTTATATTTATTTATTCAAGAGTGCAAAGACTGAACTTCGTTTAAACTGAGTAGCTCAACATTGATTGTTTCGGACTCGTCGGCTTAAAATGATTAATAGTACAGGCTACATCTAACTTTGAAGTGCATCCGTCAGTTAGCAAAAACTTCTTCAAGAGTCGAAAACCCACTAACGAATTCATTATTCGTCTTGACCAAAGGCAGTATGAAGCAATAAATATAATTGTGTCCAACAAAGATGATGCATCTAAAATCCCTCGATGGAACCCATTCCTTATTAAATCCTACATTAAACAGCAAATAAATCGACAAAGCAATATTTCGAATCTAAAATTTACCAGGCAAGGAAAAATCCTTTTGACAACATCGGATCCCGTGTGCGCTACCCAAATTCTAAGTTTAGAGAAAATTCTTGTCATCTCCGTTTCGACCGGTGTCATTTGGGAAAATGTGACCGACAGATTTTTAATTTTTAACATATTCACTTAAACTTCGCTTGATGAACTCGCTGAGGAAATAACCCAAAAATAATGATGTCTAAATAGTTGAAATGAGAGGATTTATCAAATCTAATTTGGCCCGAGATCCTTCCCCTGTCCTTATCACAATACTCGACACTGCATTACTAGAGTCCATTAAAATTTGGTTTACGAATCAAAGAATCAGAAAGTTTGTAGACAAACCCCGACAATGTTTGAAATGTCATAGTTTCATGCATCCAACAAGAATATGAAACAAACAGATCTATCATATATGTGGGGAAACACATGATAGCCAATGTAAAAATCAAGAGAAGTGCATAAATTGTCAGGGTCCGCATTCAGTGACATCGAAGTCTTGCTCCCATTTCATCAAGGAACAATAAATGTTAGAATTTAAATGTCGAAACCATCTAACTACTGGAGAAGACAGACGCCACTTTCAACACTCCTTAAAATCAAGTTATTCTAATGTAGTCAAATAAAAGATATCTGTAATTGAAATAGAAGAAACTGTAAATCAAAAAATTGAAGCTAAAAAAAGCAACAAAAGTCGAGACTCAAACTACGGGCATTCCGATGCAATGGAATGCATGTGCTCCTTCAGATTTAGCTTAGAAAAAGATTTTTTTGTTCCTATTTTTTTTTCAAAATTTGGGTTTAAATTTACGAATCAAGTTCTCGTATCGCTTTTGCATTTTTCCCTTTCTGTTTTTAATTATCCTTTTTACTGCCTTTTCTTTATGACCTTTCTGAAATGGAATTGCAGGGGAATTAAAGGGAAAAAAACTTTGGCTCCCCATTCCTCTTTTTTCTACCTCTTCTTTTTGGGTTTTTCAAGAGACTTTCTTCACAGAAACCGAAATTTTTTCTTTTCTATACAAAATTTTTTCCGTACCCTCAGACAAAATAGATCAGGTGGATGTCTCCTTATTGGCATTCCTGATAACATGTCAGGAAGAATATTCCCCAACAATATTAGGGAAGACTTTAACTTGGAACTTTTGGCAATCGAATTACATTTGCAGAACACTAAATTCAACATTGTTAGTTTATATGCTACACAAAGTTTTGATGTTGATCAAGCAAAACACTTCTTTGATTTTCTAACCTCAACTACTTTTATTTTCTGTGATTTTAATTTGCACCACTCTCTTTGGGGTGCAGTACGTCCTTCATCGCTAAGAAAGGATTTTGTTGAGTGGCTAACTTATTCACAATTCTCAATAAAACTATTCCTACACACAGATCCTTAAGAACTCAATCTATCTTAGATCTTATCCTTGTTTCATCTGATATTCATGATCAAACTTCTTGTTAAATTATGGATTCAACTTTCGATAGCGATCACAAACCAATAATTGTTTCCTCGTTGGTAATAGAAATCATCAGTCGCAACATAAAAACAATTGGACGAGGATAACTCAACAAACACAAAATTTTTTAAATAATGTAAAGATATGCTCGATTGACGGAATTATGGTGAACGCAACAAGGATAATTACTAAAAATACTTCACTTAAATCTTTGTCACGTAAGTCTTATCCTCCTTGGGGGAATATTTCTTGCCATAATTACGAAAAACTCAACAAGTATTTTCGGAAAAAGCAATCAGAAATATTTTTGAAACAGATTGGATAAAATACAAAAAAAATTGCAAGTCGGCTTCGTTTTCATGTTAAAAAGGCAAAAAGAGAATATTGGGAAAAAATTTGAGCAATAATTCGTAACCCAAAAATGTTCTTTAAAATTCTAAATAAACTTTCAAATAACACAAAACCGAACACTAAACATAACAACATTATTATACAAAATAATCATTGCATTTGCGATCCTTCGCATCAAAGCAATATATTTGCAAAGCATTTTTCTAATTAAAATACAAATGCTGAACCTATTCCTTTTGAACTTTCTGGTACAAATTTTTTCCTCAACTGGAAATTAGAAATCTGGAGACTTAAGAAGGCAATCCATAAAACTAAAAACTCTACTCCTGGACTTGACAACATCCCAGCCATCTGGTTCAAAAATGTCCATACTGATAAACTTCAAATTATTTTGAAACTATATCAACACCAATTTGATTCAGCTGACATCCCCAAACAATGGAAACAAGCTCTAATTATTCCTATTCCGAAACCTAACAAATGCAAAAACAAAGTCTTTTCCTATCGGCCCATTGCCCTGACCTAAGTTTTTTTTTCAAAGTCTTTGAACGTTTCCTCACTCAACGTATAACTTACTATTTAATTTGTAACAAAAAACTGCACAATAGTTTACATGGTTTCATACCCTTCAGAGATAACCAGACTGCAATTTACAATATTCAGACAAAAATCACAGATGCTTATGAACAGAAGAAATACTTCGTCGGTGTGAATCATGATATTAAAAGTGCTTATGATTCTGTTCATATTGTCAGCCTTATTTTTAAATGTTTACAACTTGGTATCACAGGCAACGTGGCAAAGTGGTTGTACAGCTTCCTTCAATCCAGAACTTTCCAGATTCGCTGGAGACAATGCCTTTCTGGTGCTAGAACATTGAGCAAAGGGTTACCTCAGGGCAGCGTTCTTTCACAAATTCTGTTTGTAATATTTTTGCATGACTTTTTTGAACCCATAGAAGGGGTCGAATGTACTATCTTTGAGGATAATATCTTTGTCTTTTGTAGCCATCACTCAAGGAAATTACTATCAAAAAGATTCAAAACAAAATGGAAAACATATACAGATGGTGAAATTATTGGAAACTTGAAATTACCCCAGAAAAAAGTACAAAAGCTGAAGAAAAAAATTTAAATTTATCCACGCATTTCTTATGGAGACACGCTTTAAAGTGGAATGAAACGATTAAATTTCTTGGTATTCCTTTTTCTAAAAAGAATCAAAACTCAATAATCTTCAAAAATCTTAGAAAACACGCACTTAAAAATATAAATGAAATCAAGATATTCGCATCAAAATACCCTGGAGACAGAACTAAATATATTTCTAATATCACAAATAATGACATTTCTAGCATTTTCTATTATGCTTGCACAGTAATCAACAGATTTTCCGAGACTCAATTTAAAGCATGCAACCCTATTCAAACTATAGCCCTGATAATTGCTTTAGGCCTTCCAAAATGGGCCCCGAATGTTGTCCTTTTGAAAACTGCTTCTCAGGAAATTCCTTCTGAAAAAAATAAAGCAATTTGCTTCCCAATTTTTTACTAAGCAAATAGCAAATGGTTTACATTCTCCACTTCTAACAAAGTACTCCAATAACAATTGGGAAATTCAATTAATTACCAAAGACAAAAAATTTATTTCGCTTATTCTAGAGAATTTAAACGTCTCTATCGACCAAACTATCATCTTGCCTGAAAATCCAGCAACTAACTCTAATCACTTTGAAATTTTTCTAACTGACTTAACATATAAATAAAAATCTCTCCTTGATTGAAATTAATAGCTATTTTAATGAATGCATTCAGAATTCCTTTCCTGATCATTTTATTATTGCTACTGATGCATCCAAAATGTCCCAGCGCACATCAATTGCTAGTTTTTCTTCTATTCACAAATTCATGATTCGAGTCCATCCAATTAATATCTTTTTTACTGCAGAAAGTTTAGCCATTGCTGAAACAATAGATGCTCTCGTTGTTCCTGGAAAAGATTGTTTGATTCTTACAGAAAGCTACTCTGCGCTCACATCATTGAAGAATATTTCTTTCCAGTCGCAAAAAATTATCCAACGTATAGCATCTAAAGTTGAAACTCTAACTTAACTAAATCAAAAAATATCTTACCTGTGGGTTCCTGGACATTCTAATATAATCTGGATCGAGGTTGCAGATCGCTTAGCCAAAGAAGTTACAGAAAATACTCCATGTATTGAATGGATCTCTCCTGAATATATAATTTGGAACCTGAAGAAAGCATCTCATCAGATCACAATCACTAATTATAGAAATAGTAAATACTTCCTTTCCTTAGGAGATGTCCTTAACATTGAAGCACTATCACCCTGGTCCAAAAATCGAAGAGAAGATGTTGTCTTGGCTAGACTACTCAGCAAAACAATTATAACACCAGCAATGTTGAATCGTTTTAATCTTCATAATGATCCTCTTTTTCATGAATGTAATAGCATCAGTGATATTGAACACATAATTCTCTCATGCAAAAAGTATACTTATTATAGAGACAAACTGTGGACTTTTCTCCACTTAGATAAACAAGATATCTCCTTCAAAAATTTTCAGGGTAAAATTACTGCAAACAAGACGAATCTGCAAATTTTACTTCAAGTGGTGAAGCACTTCAACATCTACTTAAATTTATTCAGCACTTTCTGTTGAGACCTCATTTGAGTATCCCCTTGCTTTTTCATCATTCTGAGTTGCCGGAACGACCCGTCTTATTGTACCTCTTCTTTTCACTGGAACTCCCGAATATGTACTAAATCTCATCAGCGGAACTACTTTTAACTGTGAACTGACTGAAACTTGAAACTATTTTTGTGTTTGTGTGTGATCTCTTGTGTTTGTGATGAACCTTTTCTGGTTCCCTACATCTGGAAACAGGGGATAACAGCCATTGTTGCTATAAATCCCAATATCTCACGTCTTTCAAGGTTTCAAGGCTTATGTTGATAATGAAAGTATTAAAATCATTGAAAAATATTTCAATGTTCTTCTTTGATACTGTTTTGATTGAAATACCTGGATTTCTTCAAATATTTTTTCTTTATTATTATAATTATTATTATTTTATTAGTGGAATATACGCGCTGATGAAGTATAAGATTTCAACTTCGGGACTATAGGCATTTTAAAGATAGTGGTTCAGCTTTGACTTCAATGGAAATTTGATTTTACTATAAACAATCATGTATGGTGTCCCGGTATTGTTGCAAGTCTAATATGGCAGTAATAATTTGTCATACTCAAGTTGATGTGCTGAGAAAGTTAAGAAGCTCATCCCTAAATAGTTCTCCTCTTCCTTTAAAACTAAATGGAGTTAGGAAATATTTTAATATTATTCAATTAGAAAAAAAAAGGGCTCAAAATATTTTCTTGATATTTGTACAATATTCTACTGCAGAATGTAGAATAAAATCGTAAAAATATTGTAGAATATTTTGTGCTAGATGATTTTTACTACAATAATTCCATTTGTCTATCATTATTTTGAGAATTAGGTTTGAATTTTTTCCAAACTTTGAATAAAAGCATATGTAACATTTTTGCTTTTTGTTCCCGACTCTTTTAGCCTTCCGATTTCCGAGCGCATTCATTCTTAATGAAACTTATAAATTCAGCTGTACTTATCACCAAAAGCACTCTATCAAAGAATCCATAGTAACTATTCAGTTAAATGAAATAAATAAAAAAAATTGAAATCTGCTTTCTGAACTTTTATGTTATCATGCGAGAATATAAAAAAACACCTCCGACTAAAACAACATCATGTTCTCACATGATAATAAAGCACCATACATTAATTAGTATTTGAAGAGGGTTTTTTTTCTTTGATTTCGTTTATAAAATAAAAAATTGAACTTTCTATTTCAGCTCATTCGAATATTTATCAAAAATTCAAAACTTAGGAATTGATTTTCTAGAATCGCAACCAATGTATTATAGCTGTTTGCTAATTTGAGAATAATTTATTGACCGCATGATTAAATCTGATAACATTTTAGAGCTGATATACTATCTGTGAATCATACTGTGTAGATATCGTTGCGTAAAGAGTGTGACTTTCTAAAGATCAGGTTGCTGAACCTAGAACTACTAAATTTGGAACAAACATTTTTGCAGAATAGAATGGGCCCATTTCAGCAATTTTTTTATTAAAATTTTGATAAGCAGTTTAATTAATTAAAAATCAAGAGAAAATGTGGCTTTTATTTCAATAACTTCTGAAAATATTTTGGAATAAATATAATGTTAAAGTCATCTGGTAAATCAAAAATTATCTTTTTTATTATACTAATTACCTGTCGAAAAAAATTTACAATTTCAATATATCTTTAAAAATATTTTAGTCATAATATGTCATAACATTTTTCTTTGTTTCAATTACTATGTTTATATGTGGGAGAAATGAGTCAGCATTAATTACATAGTTAAGCATTAATTACATAGTTTTCTATAGTTAAGAACAAATTATTAAAAATAAAATAATGCAGCAAGAAAAAAAATTTTGGAAATTAAATAAGCAATAATAAAATTAAATTAATCAACAAAGAATATTTAGAGTTTTAAAAAGATTTAAATTATTTTTTAAATGGTGTGTCTTTAGTCTACGATTCTTTCTATAAATCAATGAAACATAAGATGTTTAAATAAATGTCTCAAAATAAGCCAAAATTATATCTCAAAATTAGACATAATTGCAGAATAAATGAAGCATAAACATGTCTCTTTTAATGATACAGTAATTGAAATTAATAACAAAAGTCGTTTGTGCAAACAAATGACAAATGCAATTATTTCTTTTATAATGATCGATGTACTGAAATTTATATTATGTTTTTAAGTTTGTTAGAAAGAAAGAGCATTTAATAAATTTCTATTTTTCGATAGAAAAAATAAACTAAATTTTTCATGATTATGAGTGCAGCTTTTAAGAAAATGCACATACATTTTGTAGCATAGTAAATGAAAACCATTACAAAAGTCTGTCACTGTCCTTACCCAGTGAAACGGGCATAGTTAAAACAAAAATCCTCTTCTTATTCCTCAATTTGTTTTTTATTGGTCCGTAATTGCTCTTGCTATTGAGTTTTCATGATAAAAAAATAGTTCTGAATATGAATATTTACGCAATCTCAATTTTTTCATATTTTTGAAAAATGAATTTAATTTTTACCACTTAAGTTCACCTTAACTTTTTTTTTTAATTTCTGATTTAAAAAGAATTTTTGTATGTCCAAAAATTAAGTAAATGTGATTTTAACTGTTTTAAACTTTTGCTTAGGCCCTTTTTGAACAATAGTTTTTTTTTTCCAATCTAGTTTTAGATTTAGTTTCACTTTTATAGTGGGATTTCCTATTTCAAGTTAATTTGCAACTTTCACTTTTGCCTCCTTTAATTTAGAAATACTTATCGACGACATCACATCGAGTTTCTCTCCAATGGTCAAGACTAGGATTATCACAGGAAAATAAATGTTAAGAATAAAATTCATTTTTAAATTTATATAAATCGAAGATTAAAATAAACTAAGCTAACAATTAAAATAATAATAATAAAAAACAGCATTTTCAAATTCATTTCATTCATAAAATATCGTGCAATTCAACTTCAGTAGAAAATAAATTTGACAAATAAAAGCAAACATTGTTTAGATTTTGAAGTATTTGTCTAATAGCATTTCTAATTAATTATCGTTTGCGAGTTTTATTTTATGTTTTTTAATAATTCATTTTTGTAATTCAAAAAAGATGTCCGATACTATGATTAAATAATATTTAAATAGCGTTAAAAAACATTGTCCTTTTTTTTTTCTTTTTGAAGCTGTTTTATTTAAAATTAGCTAAAAAAATTATTTAGCTTTTTTTTAATTGATTGGATACTGTAACCATTCTTGAAAAATGCTGGAAATTTAATATTTCATTATTTTAATTTATAAGAATTCACTGTTCATAAAAGACGTTTGTGCAAACGATAATGAATAATGCAATGAACAACAGAAAAATGGATCGTTTTAAAAGTTTCGGAAGAGAAAGGCAGTTCAGTGATTTATATTTCCTGAAGAACCTAATTCGGCACTGATTATGCTTAACTGAGTTTTTAGAATTAGCAATAATAATTATTTTTAGCTTCAATTCGACTGATCATGTCGACTAAGGTGTATAGTGTTTTTGCTGCACGGTTATATTCTTCACAGCTACTTCCATGACCCAGGCAATAAACACAAAAAGCATATCATGAATACAATTTATCTAATAGCTGTCAAAAACAATCTAGAATTACCGATAGTAATTTAAAGTTAAAATTCGCAATTAATCGAAAATCTAGTAAACAGATTTGCCATTAATTTAATTCTTAATCACGTCAAAGAGTAAACGAGAGACCATTTTATACTTTCTCCTTAAGTAATCTCGTAATTAGAAATAGAAGATATCGTAGACATATTGTATCGAAGTAAATATAATACAGATATCACAATATTTCTAGATTATGAAAAATATATATATATATTGCAATCGGCAAAAAATTGTGTTCGGGATTCTGACGAATTCTCATGAGAGAAACGAATTCCCATCATGAGTTAGAGAAAATGTTTTTGGAATTATGAAATGGAATTATATCTTTTTGTCTGTGAACACGATAATTCAAAATCTTTTTTAATTAGTTGACAGAAATTTGGCATATGGAATTACGAAAAAATTCGTAGATTCCAATCAAATTTTGAACAAATTGGCTCACAGGAAGTCTTTCTATGTAAGAGTGTTCGAACAGAAGTGAATTCTACGACTATAAAACACAAAGGCCTAACTCAGAGGCATCCTGAGTCATAAATGAAATTTAATATGTAGTTTTTACTCCGAACTTGAGGTGTTTTATCAAATTTAGAAAGAAAACTATTCACCAGTAGTATATTTGTCTAAGAAGAAAAATAAACATAAGTACAACACATAAAAGGCCATATGGATAAAAATGCAGATCCGCAATAAATTTCGGACGAATCCATTAAAAAAGTGATTTATTTAAGTCTGAGCATTCTCGTATATATAAGAATGGCAAATATAAAACGTATCAAGAATCGAATGAATTGTTTTTAATATCATAATGGCTATTTCGTAAAGAGAAATGGATTTTAAATTCTGAACGACTCTGTAGATTTGGTGATAATATATCGACAATTTCTTTTGTATCAGGTTACACAGTATCAAGTGCACAAAATTGATATAAATTAAAATAATTAGGTATTTGGTGTCAATTTTTGAATTCAATTGATAATCTCAGAATCTCATTCGTCTACTGTCTATATCAAAGTAATGCAAAGTATTAGTTAATATAGCCTAATTCAATACCCTGCCTCGATGAAAAAATCTAATGCTATTGAAAATCCTGATATTTTTTTTACTTAATCTCAATTATAAAATCTCGAATTATTATTGCCCTTTACCTCATGTAATAAAGTATAAACCACTCAAAAATCTCTCCTTCAATGCTAGCTACGTGGACAAAATCTATCATTTTATCTTCACCTCCATCTGTCAATCACTGTTAAAATCAAGGCCACTGGCACATCGACAACAGCACTTCTTCTTGGAAATGGAAGAGTATGAAATGATATTCATATTGTTACGTTTTTTAGCGTAGCGGGTTCGGATTGAATGGACTGTACTTGAGGATAGCACAAACAAATTTATTTACAGCTATTTACAGGATAACTTGATAAAGTAAAATCAGATAAACACAATTCAGCAGTCAACAGTCACTTACAACGTAAATGCAAGCCCTACGCACAATAAAAACAGACTGCAAGACAGCTATCGTATAGCACAGCAAACAGTAAATCGCAGAGAGCTCAATAACACAGCGTTAACAGCAAACGTAAACACAGCTCACTAAAAACAAGCGAGAAAAGTAATCCGCTAGCCTAGAGAGTCCCTTCTCTTCTGAGGGGAACTGCAGTTTGCGGTAACCCGTCCCTTATATAGCCGAGTAAACACGCACGCGAAGCAACGCGACGTACCGAGAATTGCCTGGGGGCTACCAGAATATTCCCCTCGCCAAATCAATTCGGCTGGCTCGAAGCTCCTTTTGAAGCGTCACCAATGTTTTCTACTTCGGTGCGCGTTTGCCTGCTTGTAACGATATCAATTTTGGTAACCAATTTACAACCCTCATTAAATACTTTATTTCATTCTAACAAAAATAGAATAGGTTACTGGCAATGTCAGGTACAAAAGCATGAAGAAAACATCATGTATAATTGTATATCATTATAAACTTTCAATATCGAGTACCAATTCGATCCACAAAGCGAGCGGGCCACTTTACAATTAACATGTGAATGTGTACTTATTCCGCCA
>JAOUZG010028872.1:1995541-2014924 GCA_026289955.1 Argiope argentata | reverse complement strand
ATATATAAGAGTGGAATGGAATCAGGAAATAAGGCAATATTTTAGAATGAAGTTATTATAAACGAAATTAAGATAAAACTTTAAAAGTTAATTAGAGTTAAAATTATATTTTAAAATATCATTACTTATATATAAGAAAATAATCATAATTCGTAACATTAACTTTAAATATGTTTATTATTTAAAGAATTTGAAATTTTACTCAAATTTGAATACAAGTGAAAACTGCAGGATTACAACATAAAAATCCCATCCGAATTCAATAAATAATGGCACATAGCAAATTAATAAGTTCACCCAAAGATACTACTTCCGCAATGCCGTTCTAAAGAGACTGATAAACATGATAAAAGGGAAAAAGAAAATTTGTAATCATGCAACATCTTCTTAGGAACATTCTACGCCAGCAGTTTTATGGAATTCGGGTTACAATCTTTCTTACAGATTAGATATACACAATTCTTATCTCAGAGATAAGATAGAAAAATTGGGTAAGTTCTTTGTTCGTGGCATAAAATTTCTATGAATTCTAGTAAACAGCACATCATTACTTAGTTTTGTAATAGCAAGATTGTTGTTACATAATTCATAAATAAAGCAAAGGTTATGTAAATGATGGCAAAATAATAAACATTTATTTGTACGTTCACATTTTATTTGAATTATTTTATCTGGGAGCATTTTCCGATTAACCAAGCTGTTAACAATTCTGTCAACCAACAATCACAGAATGTTTTTTCCCCTCTCAAATACAATTTTTCCTGTGTTTTTTTTTATTATTATTCTTATTATTAGTTCACACTCTCCCTATATATACGCATATATTGTTCAAATTTTCAAGCGTTAAAACAATACATTTTATTCATCCACTCAAGTTCAAATACATTTTTTGAAAATTTGTATGGGATTGCACTTGATGTTAATACAGATTTTCAAATATTAATTCCTTAATTTGGTTAATTTTTATTAATTATTTAAAAACTAATTCTTATGCCGAAAATTTTCATTCCCTTTCCGCCAAATGAATGAAACTTAAGTTTTTTTTTCTACGCAGATCAGGTTAGGCTTAACATGTTTTCGACCGGTTATTTCAAACGATTCTGTTTATTTTCTTAGAGTTTGATGCATTTAAAATAAACATTGTTAATTTATAGATTTTTTGGATTAACTTTTAAGTATTTTTGAATTAAAATAAAACATAATAAAGAAAATTAATTTTTTAAAATCTGTATTAAGTTAGCCCAATTGACGTTGAAAATTCACGCATGCGCAGTGTGTTCTTATTTATTTTCAATGAACATGGACCTGATTTTTTTTGGTCAGACATAATTTTTTAATAAATTATTTATATTAATTGTGATTGTTTAATAAAAAATAACTAAAATAAAATATTTCTTTGTTGAGCTAAGTACGAATCGACTTAATTTTTTTACATTATTTTTATTTATTTATTTTGAAAATCGATAATTATAATATTATCTAACAATTTTAATAGTTTTATAATAAGATTTTATTTTTGTTTGATAAATTCGAAAAGACAAAAGAAAGTCCCAAAAGGGATTTTCATCAAAAAGGTAATTAATAAATTCAGATTTAGATCTGCAATTTTTATCAAATGCAAATATTCTTTTAGGCAACATCTACTCAAGTAAAATTTTAAAACTTTCATTCGTTCTTTTTTTTTCAAAATTTATGTTTATTAAAAATTTACTCCTGATCCGATTAAACTGCTTTAAGACTCAACGGTTCATTTTATTATTCTTTCAACTAACCACCAGCAACATTATGAAGTTAAATTTGCTTTAATTTTATTCTCAAAAGGCTGTTTTATTGAAAAAATATTTAAATTTACGAGCAATTCATTTTATATAAATATTGATTTCCAATGCATCTCTAAATATATTAATTATTTAAATTTGTGAGCAATTCTTGCTATGCAAATCTTGATTTCCAATATTTCCTCGTGTGTAGCTAATTATTTCATATATATTTTTAAAACATATTTCTGGTATTTTCCTATATTAGCATAATTTAAAAAGGAAAAAAAAGGGGAAATGTTGACAATGAATTTATTAGCAAAGTTAAGAAATTGTGCCTTAGAAGAAACACTGCTGAGTATTTCAAGGTGAACAACTTAATTTTTTTAAACGTAATTATTAATTTCCTTTAAAGAAAAAAAATCTAAAATCAATGAACGAATATTTATTTTGCTTTATTTTCTACATAAAATTCAATACATTCTTATTTAAACTTAATTAATCTGTTATATGAAAATGTAATAATAATATATAATATATAAAGAAAATTAGCATTACCCGCACGGCATCGCTAGCGGTATAGCATCCAAGAAGAAAAATTAGCGTTAAACTTAAGTCTAGCCTCCACCCGATATGACATGGGCATGTTACGCAACATCAAACAAACATAAAAATATATTTAGAAATGATCAAAGAAAAAACTACTAATTTTTTATAGCACACATTCAAAAATATTTAGACTGTTACAAAGGTAAAAATATATGCCCGTAGACAAAACACAGGCGATCATTTTGAGATTGGATTTCCTTCTTTTCGGCATAATGAGATTTGAATTGCTGTTTAAAATCAGACGCAAACAAAGAAATGTATCGCATACACAAGCCAAAGCTCTTGCTATTTACCCGTGCGCAGTTTGCGGTTTTCGCGCATGCATGAATAAATTAAAATCGCATATATAATACTCCTCTTTAATTTTGATATGATTCTAATGTAACAAAAACTTCCTCTATAAATGCTCTACAAAATGGTATAAATATCTCCAATATTCGTTTACTATTTCTCGAGTTTTTGTGGTTCCTATATATAAAGGGTTTCAGGAGATTTTATACTATGCATTGATTTAATATTTATTATGTTCATTGCATTATAAAAATAACAACCACAATTTATAATTTTCATGTAAACAATAACAATATAATGAGCTATAATGCATGATAAACAATTATTATATATTATGATAAAAATCTGTTCACTAAGCCATAGCTCCGTCTTAATTCGTATTTTACTTTCAGACATTTTTCAATTTCCCTGGTGTTAATAGATGGCGCTACTTTACTTTATTTTTTTGAAATTAGACGCATGGTTATGAAATTTTACTTAATTCTTTAAGAAGCTTAAAAGAGGAAGAAAGCCTTAATGGGGATAAAATATTAATATGTGTAAGCTACATCTCCAAGAGAAATATTATGGGAGTGAAAAATTAATATCATATCTCGAACGCTTCGTACTATCACTAAGTCATTACTTCAAATGTTATTGCCGCAGATAAATTTTTTTTAAAAGCAAGGGGAGGAGGACACATTAAAAAAACGATTAATTGTATATTATCTGAGCCACACCATAAAAGTAATTGCCTAAAAGCCTTGAAGCCTCAAGACTTTTTGCAGTATTTTCAGAGAAATTTGAATTTGTAATTTCATTGATTTTATCTAGTACAGGGTACTCAATCATTTTAATTAAAATCATTTAAATTTTGAAAGATTACTCTAACAAAATTGACTAATTTGTAATTATTTATATTTTGTAAATTTGCTTTAGAATTAAAAAAAGCTCAATAATAAAATTAAAAAGAATTTAAATTATGCTAGAAAGCTCAATTTTTAACTTATTATTCTGTATAAGCTGATTCTTTCAAATTTCAATTTTGCACTTCCCTATACCATACCTTTTTCTACAGCAGTGCATTTGATCATTGCTCGCAATTTAATGTTTTATGATTTCAATTGGGCAAAATTTCACACTTTAAACTGAGTTTCCTACTTCCTAAGTTTGGTACATTTTATGTTGAATATTTAGTAAATAAACATAATTTCGCCTTCATCTGCATTTTATTTCAGGTCTTTCTTTATTGTTCTCACTGTTATTAGTAGATGGCGCTGTTATCCACTAACCAGATATCGGATCCATTCTCAAATGGCGATCAGAAATTTCGTTAAATTATTTAAAAACATTAAAAAAGGAAAGAAGAATTTTCTGGCATTAATTTTTAAATCTAAAAAAAGGGAAGAAGAATTTTTAGAAATGTATTTGAAAACCTAAAAAGGCGAAGAAGAATTTTCTGGAATTTTTTTAAACTTACAAAACTGAAAAATTTTCAGAAACTTTTCAAATTGTAATAAAAAATACGCCTTTCTGTTCATATTTTTGGTTGGTAAAATATTTAATTTCGGTTGATTTTCTCTGTTATAAATGCCATTCCATATAACGAAGTGTTCAAATAATATATATATGAAATTCTTGTTTGAGGATTTAAAAAAATTCCTTTGTATCATCAAATCAATGATTTAACAGGGGATACAATGGTGGGGTGTAAATGTGCTGGATGCTAATTTTTAGGAGCGACATGGTGAGGGAAAAACCTTTAGAGAGTTCATTATATTTTTTAGAAAAAATATCATGAGTTTTCAAAAATATCAACCAGAAATTAATATTTACCTAGAAAAATTTCGCCATTCTTGATTACTTATCTTTACTTAGAATAAAGCATAATGTGTGTGTGTGTGTGTGTTGGCGCTCTACAGGCCAGACCGTTCGACCTACAGCTACCAAATTTGGTACATGTATACCTTAGATACCGGGAATGTGCATCTAGGAGCCTTTTTTTGAATTTTTAATTAAAACTTTAATTTATTAAAAAATAAGCCAAATTTTAACGTTTTTTCGCTATAACTTAAGAAAATATTACAGCACAAAATTGATTTTTGCATCAAGTTAAAGCTCAAAAAATAAGCTTTTCAATGATGCTGATGTTTTGACCTATAAATTAAAACTCTATTTTTAATTAATATTTAAACATTTATTTTAATCGTATTTTTCAACTATTTATTCCGCATAAAATAATAAAATTTTATCTCCAGAAGGATTTTAAAAAAATCAGCTTTTATTAATAAGTTGTCATCACATTTTCAGAAGTTCTGATTTAAAAAAAAAGTTAATTACTACCGAAAATAAAACAAAAAAATATAATTTTCATCCGGTGATTATATGAAACGAAATAAATAGGAAATGTGATATTTTTTAAACTAATAACTGCAAGAGAAAATTTTCCTGATCGTTTGCAATATCAAATTTATTAATTCAATGAAAGAATTAAAATAAATAAAAATACAAAATAAAAATATTTTACAAAAGTGCGGCAGTTAAAACTGAAAAATAATTTTTAGAAAAGCACCAAACGATAATCTTCTGAGGGCGGGATAAATTATTTAAAAGGAAGAAATCTTAAACAAACTTGAAGATGACGTCATTTCCAAGAAACGACAAACAAAAAGCAATTGATAATAAGTAGAAGTAAAATATTTTTGCCTTTTTAAAAAAATTTTAAAAACAATAAGACATGTTTTGAATAGTTACTTTTACTTATATAAAGAAGATATATTGTGCAAATCAAAGAATTCGCCTTCGTTATTGTAATTTATCTCCGCATTTTAAGGAATCATGCGAAATAAAAACATATCTGCTTTCAACGTAGCATACGTAATATTAAATCTATACTGATAAAAGCCGGTCAACTATTTGAAAACGCATCTTCTTTCAAACAAGCATACGTAATAATTAATAATGCAAAATTTGTAAAAGCGTATAAAATTATTTTTTACCAGCATATTTTGCAAACATCAAAACTTTCTAACCAAAACAATATCATGTTCTCACATGAGAAAAAATTGATGAAATTCATTCCAAATTAAACATATAAAAATGTCATTTTCGGCACATGTCTGCATAAAATGAAACAAATTCTAACATGATATTTTTGGAAAATTAATGCAATGAAACGTTTTCTATGATATTTTATAATACATATATTACTAATTCAATTAAACAGTTTTATTTAAGGCAAATACGGCTTAACATCTACAAGGCATCTTCTGTAACCGGAGGCGAACATGGAATTTCTTTTTTTATGGGGGGGGGGGAGACACATACATCTCTTAACAAATGGCCTTAGTGAAATATATAATTATTTGATTGAGGGAAAAAATGCTGATAAATTACGACTTTTAAATTTTTACTCATATCATCTGCTCTGTGAATCATATTTAATAAAATATTCTAGAGACAATAAGTCCTTAAAATAAAAAAGAGGCACTCCAATCAACTAAATCAATAATCAAAACTTATCGATCTATGAAAATTTCAATTTAAATATTCGATAAAAACTGGCGATTTTAGATCACTTTATCAAGGTCTCAAAGAAGCCAATCAGAGTTACTCTAGAATAATTCGTCCAGATTTTGAAAATGCTGATTGTTCTAAACTTGCAATATTCAGAAATGAATAAATAAGCCAGATTTGAAGAAGATAGAAATGCTTATTTATTTATTTAGAAGTTGTAATATTAAGATTATTTTACAAATATGAATCTATAAGACCAAAGGAATTGAAACCATAATTTTTTGAAATATATTTACAAATCTAAAAAAATATTATTGAGAGCATTTATATAAATCTAAAAATAAAATTAAAAACTAAAAGTTTCTATTAACCTGTGAAATTTTTGCTGAATAATTCCTTGAGATCTTATAAATTATAAAAAAATTATAATGTTTCAATTTCTGTAGTGTACATAAAACTTCAATGTCGGACTATTCTGCTTTCAATTCTTAGTTTTATTGAAAGGCATGCTTGGATTGAGTAAAGAGGTCTTTATATTAATTTAAGTTTCATCATTTCCACTTTAATTTAAAATTGAATTTTACGTGCACTGATAGAAAATCAGAGATTGATGTGGAGTTCAAAGATCAGGACTGCGTAAGGCCTGGCAGTATAAGTGAATAATATAACTATCGAAATCTGAAGCTTAAAAATATTTTGCTGAATAACTTATTATGAGACCAAATTATATATAAAAAAATTTATTTACCCCTTTAGTCGGCATTAATATTGGCGAACCGACTGGTCGCCAAAGGCGGCTAGTAATATATATTTTCCATCATAATTTCAAAATTTGTATTTTTAACTCCAGTACTACTGAAAAGTCCCAAATGTCCGTTGAACGAAACTACGTTGGGCATTAGAGACACTTGGCAATCATTGTAAAATTTCTTCTCTTTTCGTCAAGTTTGGTTGATTGAATACTAGAAGCACAGGCGAAATACAGAAGATACTTTCGCTTAAATAAGTATGGGGACAGAGATGTTTTCAGAGAACTTTCAAAAATTATCCCAATACATTTATACATAAGAACAATTGGCTAAACAGATGCCTCTTGAACAAAAACACAGGCCCAAACGAATTTAATTATCTTATTATTAACTATTCTTTTAATTAACAATTCAATTTAGTTTCCACTCATTATTTTAATGTCTCATTTAACATGTTATTGCTATATTTCAGATTGATTTTTTTAATTTCGTTAACTTTCCAAAAATGTATTTGTTTTCATTTATGCTGTGGTGAAAGCTTTATAAGTCAGATAACATGCACTGTATACAAGTAATTTTTTTTTTGTGGTCATGTTACTCGGATACAAACCAGAATGTTGCAAGTTCGTAACTTCCTACAGATGTTGCGGTGCCCTCTATCGGCAGAAAAAGTAGTGAGGTGCATTAAAATACAACAGCTAAAATCACCACCAACAACTCACACACATACTCGCCATAAGCTTTGCGCGAATGTATACTTCTACTAACCACCTACTTACTGGTGGGAGTGTATGTGGCGAAAGCTTTCTAAGCCAAATAACATCTACGGTATCCAGATAATTACTTTTGTATTGTGGTCACATTACTCGGCCACAAACTAGAACGTTGCAAGTTCTGTTCTAGGTTAAAAATCAGCATCCACCAAAGTTTATACAAGCTTTAAACAGAATGGTATTCATTTTTATGCACAATATTTGTTGCTTATGTGGTTCAACGACTCATGAATTTCAAATTGTTCTGTAAATATTATAATCTAAATCTGTTAATAGACATTTAGCAGACGATTCCTTTTCAGAAAATTTATAACTGCTATTATTTTTTATTTTAATTAAGATACTATTAAAAATCAAAAGCAAACGATTTTTTCTTTGATAAATATATTTTATCAATTTCATTTCGTTTAATGTTTGTATAATAGCTGATGATCAATTGTAAACCTTTTGGAATCTGGCAATGCTTTTAATATATGCTTTTCAGTGAAAAGAAAAAATAAGTCAGTGGAATTCTAAAACGTTTGGAGTATATTTTAATTTTAATAATTTAAGACGCTGTGCAAATTTGAAGTTTGAAGCTTAAGAAAAGTTTTAAGGTAGTTTTCTAGAAAGCATACAAAACAAATTGTCTTTTCAATTATTTATTTTTAAAAATTACTTGGAATTATATACATTAAGTACAATAAATTTTCTTTAGGAATAAATTATTGAATGACTCCGATGCCTTCCATCCATACGATCTGTTCCTACCAAGCAAGTTAACATCAATTATAAGACGAAGCTCAGCAACTCCATCTGAAGAAACTTTGTAATTGACTTCTACTTTGCACATTGTTTTTTGTTTAGTGTTTATTCTAATTTTTAGTAATAATCCTAATAACTAATTTAATAATTATTCTAATAACTAAGTGGATTGAAAAATATAAGAATCGTACTAAATAAATTTGATAAAGTGAAATATCCTTTTAATATTTCATCATTCATTAACTTATTTAATGATGCAAGTAAAATGAATTATCTTGCTTCAATGTCTTAACGATCTGGTAAGATTGATGCATAGTCAAAAATAGAGGTCGCTACTGTTCACAGTCTCCCGATGTGGTTTTCTAGGGGGAGTAGAGAATTTTTCTGGTCTTTGAAAGAAATAATTGAATGTTCCAGGATTCTGAACATTCTGAGCTTGAATGATTTTTAAAAAAAGAGAAGGGAGGAAAGATATGAGTTTCCTATTTTTGTAAAAAATATTTTTCACAAATATAAGTCACATGTGCAAATTTTGTTAAATTACTGCATTTTTAAAATTAAATATCAGAATTTAAAACGCATACTTTTTTTGTTAACATAAACGAACGATCAAAGAATAGAAAAAAATACAAAAAAAAAAAAAAAAATGAATCAATGGGAGTGAACTTGGCGAAAATTTCTGACATTTTTTCCTAATAAAGGCATTATTCCTTTCTCTTTGCATAAAATTTGCAAACCGTGAACGCTAAGATATTTCAGATTATTTTAAAGATACCTCAGATTTTTTTTTCGACTTTTAAGATGTTCTTGTTTTCCTAATGAAACTAAACCTTGGCATAGAATTACAGTTTTGGTAATAAGTTCACTTATTAAATTTCTTTTACTTAAGTTAGTGAATTTAAAAGTAAGTGAACATAAAAACTGAAAGATGGTCAACCTCTTCACAGACTTGGTTCAAGATTTTATATGGATCTTCAGATTAAGTGCTAAAATTGCGTACCAAATTTAAACTATCTAGATATTCCCATTAGGTAGTTATCGAGCTCTGACAGAGTGATTGGAATATTTAATGTGAAGAAAGTTCGCAGGAAATTTTATTGAAATCTGGAAATATAGTTTAAAAAAAGATTAGACTGATATCTGCTATGCTTAATTTCTTGAACGGCCAAACACCACTTGCTCGTGCAAGTTAAATTATATTTTTATTCATTTTAATGGTTTCATCGAATGAGTCACTTTAGTATTGCAAGCGGTCAAAAAAATAACATAACAACTCTGAATAACATTTCCTATTTATTTCATTTCATATAATCAAGCTCTCAAAATGATATTTTTCTAGGTTTTATTTGCTATAGTGATTAATTTATTGTTTTTAATCAAAGCTTTTGTAAATGCAATGGCAACACATTATCAAAAGCTGGGAAAAGCTTGAGATTCTCGTGCATATAATAAAATTTTTATTTTTCGCCTACGGATTTTTGTTGACGCCTAAAACCTCATCCTCAAAACAACATCATGTTCTGATATGATAAAAAAACACATATGCCAAATTTTATTTAACAAACTCAAAATGTTTTTGAGTTATTGTGTTCAAACTTTAAAAAAATATGTTTCTCTGATGCAAAGAGAATTAATATGTGATTGTTTGCCAATACTTCGAATTCTAATTTCAGACGATTAAAACGCTTTCTCTTCTAGTAAAAACATCTAAAAATATATATTATTTTATTCTTCATTTTAAATTATTAGCATTACACCTTTTACTTTGCTTGGTATATATTAAGTCATCAAATTTTATACTAATCGAAATTTTTATCAAATACTAATACTAATCAAAATTTCTATATCTAATCATATAATAATATACTTATATATATATATATATATATATATATATATATATATATATATATATGGAATTCAAATAAAACATAACAATTTAATGTAATGGAAAGGAGTAATTCTCAATGGTCATGGGAATTATCTAAACAACAATTGAGCTTTAACTTATTTTCAAAAAATAAATAAATACTTTTAAATTCAAGAAAAAATAATTTCTATCCATAAACTGTTAATTTTAACACATTTTTATTTTTGAAATTCTGGAATAAATATTTTTTTTCAAAAGTGATTTTAAAAAAAACAGAAATTGAAGTGATTTTGGGTTTATTAAATTTGTTAAATATCCACTTAATCTTCTGCAGATTTAAGATTTATAAAATGTATTTTCAACCATAAAATGGCATTTAATCTTTAAAAAATTCATTTAAGTTCAATAGATTTTTAAAAAATCCCGGTAATAAATTATAGTTGGTTAAGTTTTACTACAATATTCAGAATATTTTTTTTTAACTTTGATAATGAGCACACTCTTTTCAAAAAATTTATATTCACTGTTTTTTAAGATATTTAAAATGAGGAAAGTTCAGTTGTGAAATCATTCAAAACGATAATTCTTCTTATTTTTTTAAACCTTAACAGCATAATGAAAATTCTTATTTGGCCGTACAAAAAGATATAATAAATGCTTTAAAATAATACCATATATTTTTATTGAACAAATATATTAATTTAAAAAACGCTTTGAAAACACAATTTCAATACTCTAATGTCATTTCTACATTAATAATTTCATAGGCATGTTTGGATTCTTTTGAATGTAATAAACTAAAATTAATTTGAACTTGCATTTGAAAGTTAAAAAATGGTTAAATGGAAGACAAACACAATATATTTAAGACTATTTTTAGAAGATTGTGTTCTTTTGAAGAGAAAGGAAAAAATAACAATAGTACAGAATCTATACATAGTTTTATATGCTTTCTAGAAAACTATCCGTTTTCTTAAGCTTCAAACTACAGTTTGCAGAGCATATTAAATTCTTAAAACTAAAATAATGCTCCAAGCATTTTAGAATTCCATCGGCATGTTTATTCTTTTCACTGAACAGCATATATTACCCTGCCAGATTACAGTGTCTCACAAAAGTGATGGGACACTTGTGCTTTAAAAAAGGAAAATGTAATAAAATAAATAAATAAACATGTACAAATTTTTTGTGGGTGTATTTCATACTTAAATTTTGTAACAATTAATACATAACATACATTTTGTCAAAATATTAAAATATTAATTTAATAAAAATATAATTGTTTAGAACGGAGCAAAAATTAGCTCACATAAGTGATGGGACACCATTAGATATGCAACAGAAATCGTCTGAAATAAGCAATAAAAATATTTTGGGGGGTTTTTATTTTTACTCAAAAGCAATCGGCAATAATTTATAAAATCGTCTGCAGAATTTCTTTCCAGATTGCTTTGGAATTTTTGTGTTTTTTAGCTCTGTGCAGCCATGAATGCTAAACAAAAAGAAACTTCGCCTGAAATTCGAAAAATAATTATTAATTTGCATATTGAACGTGGAAAATTTGTTAGAGAAACTGCTAAAACAGTTAATTTGAGTCATTCAACAGTTTTCAACATCATTAAACGATATAAAAAGAATCATATGATTCAGGATAAAAGAAGACCTGATCGACCATCAAAGCTATCTAATGGATTAAAGAGAATTATCGTTCGAATTATTAAAAAAAATCCAAGAATGAGTGCTCCTAAAGTTGCTGCTGATTTACAAGCATTATATGGAGTAATTGTTAATCCTGAGACTATTAGAAGAGTAATTCGATCTGCTGGATATCACGGTAGAGTAGCCAGGAAAAAATTCTTCGTAAGTGAAAAGAATCGGAAACTCAAGACTGGCATTCGCAAAATCCTACATAAATAAGAATTCTGATTTCTGGAATAAAGTTATATTTGCTGATGAGAGTAAATTTAATATATTTGGTTCTGACGGTAGAATCTGGGTGTGGAGAAAACCCAGGGAAGAATTTCTTAAAGAGAACTTGGTGCCAACAGTAAAACATGGTGGAGGAGGAGTTATGGTATGGGGGTGTATGTCGTCCGCTGGAGTCGGTAATCTTGTTTTTATTGACACTATAATGGATCGGTACAAGTATATCGACATTTTACAGCAAAATTTGAAATCTTCAGCACGAAAATTGAACCTTCATAACGATTTTAAATTCTACCAGGATAATGATCCCAAGCACACTGCTTTGAACGTTAGACTCTGGCTGCTGTATAACTGTCCTAAAATAATAAAAACACCACCACAATCTCTTGACTTAAATCCCATAGAGAATATTTGGCAAGAATTCGCAAACACACCATTTCTTCAAAACAACAATTAAAATCGGTGCTTCAAGAAGAATAGGGTAAAATCACTCCAGAAATCACAGAAAAATTAGTCAAATCCATCCCAAGAAGATTAAATCATGTTTTAAAAGTAAAAGGAAATCCAACAAAATATTAAAACCTTTTAAAAAGTAAAAATTTTGGATAAATATTTGATGGAAAAGTAAGTGTCCCATCACTTATGTGAGCTAGTTTTTGCTCCTTTCTAAATGACTGTATAATTTATTAAATTTATTTTAATATTTTGACAAAATGTATGTTATGTATTAATTGTTACAAAATTTAAGTATGAAATACACCCACAAAAAATTTGTACATGATTATTTATTTATTTTATTACATTTTCCTTTTGTAAAACACAAGTGTCCCATCACTTTTGTGAGACACTGTACAAATGATTTACAACTGATCATTAACTATTATACAAAAATTAAACGAAATAAAATTAATAAAAATATGTTTATCAAAGAAAAAATCATTGGCTTTCAACTTTTAATAATATCTTAATTAAAATGAAATGAATAAACAAAAAAATCGTTTGCTTTTAATTTTTAATAATATCTTAATTAAAATAAAAACAATACAAAATGTCTGAAAAGAAATCGTCTGCTAAATGTCAGTTAACAGATTTAGATTATGATATTTAGCGAACACATAGTATGAAATGTTCTGCAATAGATGTTGGCATGTTGGAACTACAAAAACTCGAGAAATAAATAACGGATATTGGATATATTTATACAATTTTATAGATAATTTATCGGCAAAGGTTTTATGACATTAAAATCATATCAAAATAAAACGAGGATTTTTATCGGTGAGATTTTCACTTATCCGCGCATGCACAAAGACTTTAATATATGTGCAAATAGCAAGAGCTATGGTGAGCATATGTGTTACATTTCTTTGTTTACGTCTGATTTTACCCAGCGATTCAAATCTCATTTTGCCGAAAAGAAGGAAATCCAACCTCGAAATAATCGCCTGTGTTTTGTCTATTGATAGATCATATTTTTACCTTTTTTAACAGTCTAAATATTTCTGAATGTGTGTTGTAAAAATGGCATTTTTGCTATTTTTGATAATTTCTAAACATATTTTTTATCTTTTTTTGATGTTGCGTAACGTGACCATATAATATCGGATGGAAGTAGGCATAAGTTTAAAGTAAATTTTTTCCCCCTCGAATGCTATGCCACGGGCAAAGCCGTGAGTGTATGGCCAGTTAAATATAAAATGCATAATGGAATCTTAGAGACTGCCTCGCAATATTAATATTGAATACATACATTGAATGTTCAAATTATTTTGTTAAAAACTGTAAATTAGCCCGAAAATTATTACATTATTATACAATTGATTCAGATTATCGTTAATAGAATTACGTGCGGCGAATATAAATGAAAGATAAAATAAATTATTTGAGGTAAATACACAACTAATATCCTTATTTTTATACTATACACAGAGCATAGTATAAAAATAAGGATATTAGTATAAATTTGTGATTCCTGTGATAAAGGACATTTTTACCCAAAGTTATGATGGATGTTGATAGAATAATGAGTGCAGGATCCTTTAGGCAACTTTAAGGATAAAATCAAAGACGTCAGAAACAGTGAGAATTTTGGTGATAGACGGGAGCTGTGACGATCTTCTAGAACGTTTTTGGTCTTACAACAGAAGCTACAAAAGCTGCGAGACTAGTACTGAACTGCAAAAGTATTATTAAGTCAAGAATTGAGTTACTGTATCGGCATTCGAGTTTAGTTAAAGGGAGTAACCTTTGGAGAGCAGCAGACATTTGAGAGTCATGAATAATTGTGTGAAGACTCTCTCCTGTGGAGTGCTGTCTGGTCTTTTGTACTGTTACCGATGTTTACTAATTATTAGCTGCTTCTATACAACTTTTTAATGTGCATGTTGCCTTCATGTATGCGTCTGCTGTGTTTTTTAATCAGTATTTTTTTTTTCATTTCGTGCAGAATACATCCTCGTTATTTGTTGTTGAATCTGTTACACTGTTTACACTGACTACACCAGAACTTTAGTTTCGAATTCTGAATTTCTCCTAATAATGTAGAAAAATTATTACTAAATTAAATCATTTATGAAATTTTTTTATCATTTTGAAGCACAATAGCGAAATATGTAATATTTTATTTGATGACTCGACTTTTTAATGATGACTTTTTTGATGACTCGACTTTTTGATTTTCTAAATTTCAGGCCAACTGAAGAATTTCATTTCTAAGGCTTTAATTTTTCTTTTCTGTTTTTTCACTGCCATACAGACAGAGACGCTATGACAGTGGCTAAAAATCTGAAAAGAAAGCAATTGCAGGTAGAAAATTTATAAAACATTATTATTTTTTTAAATTTAAAACACCATTTGACTGTCATCATAAATATCATGAATGAAATTCCCACCTAAGAGGATTTACAGTTCTTAATTAAAAAATTGAATTCTATAAAAATCGTAAGCAATTAAATTCATTTTGAAAAGCTGTTTTCATTGAAACGGGCCCTAAAATTTTTGATCCGGTTATTAAATAAATATGTTTCAGTTTATTTTTACAAACGAGCTCTAATATTTCAATTTAGCACTCACCTGTAAGCTAATAAATGTCCATTACAAAATAGAGAAATAAAGTTTTAAATTTGGATCGAAATCTGCATAAAAAATCGATGCGTTCTAAATTAGTTAATAAACATTTAAAGCATAGTAATAAATCTTCATAAGAAAAACTGGATAGCATAAATCTTAATGGGGTTTTTTTGTCATGTCTGAATATGGGGTTGTTTTTGAGACGAGGTTTGTTGCGTTAACAAAAATCCGTAGGAGAAAAATAAACATTTTATTATCTGCACAAACGTCTAAAAAAATCAGCTTTTAATAACGTGTTACCATTGCATTTACAAAAACTCTGATTAAAAAAATAAGTTAATGACTATAGCAAATATAACCTAGAAAAATGTCAGTTTGAGCACGTGATTATATAAAATGAAATAAACAGGAAATGCGATATTTTTTTAAACAATAAATACGAGACAAAGTTTTTTTTTGGATCGCTTTCAATACTAAAGCGACTCATTCAAAGAAATGATAAAAATGAATTAAAATATAATCTAATTCGCACGAGCACGTGGTGCTTGGCCATTCGAGAAATTATTTTGGACGTGATACTTTGAAGTATGCAGAGAATATTCCATTTTAATCTTTTTTTTTCTGCTTTTTTTCACTGCCGTACTGACAGAGAAGCTGAGACAGTGACTAAAAATCTGAAAGGAAAGCAAATTTAAAGTAGAAAATTTATAGAAAAACATTTTTTTGGAAATTTAAAACATGACTTGACTGCTATCATAATAATTAAGAATGAAATTTCCACCCAATAAGGATTTACAGTTCTTAATAGCTTGAATTCTATAAAATCGTAAGGAATTAAATTAATTTTCATAAATTGTTTTTATTAAAACGGGCCTTAAAAATTTTGATCTGGTTATTAAATAAACATTCTTCAGTTCATTTTTATAAACGAGTGCTAATATTTCAATTTAGCCCTCATTTTTAAGCTAAAAAAATATCCATTATAAAAATGAGAAAAAAAAAGTTTGAAATCGGATTTAAATCTGCATAAAAAATATGAGGTGCGTTCTAATTTATTTATTAAACATTTAAAGCATAATAATAAGTCTTCATAATAAAAACCGGATTACATGAATCTTAATGTTTTTTTATTTATTTATTTTCATTTCAAATTATTAATTGTTTGTATCGATTGATTGTATTACCAGAATTAGTAATACTGTAGTTAGAAATGACTTTTAAATATAATAAAATAATTTTTTTTATCTAGCAAAAAAAAGTTTCGGAGAGTTCGACAAATCGACAAATTTTGGCACAAAAACAAACAAATAAAAAAGCTTTCTGAAAATTAATGATTGCGAAATACAATAGTCATGTGATCATTCCAAACCAGTTTATACTGGATTTTCGCAAAAAAGGAAACCCAGAGAAAAAGTTTTGGAGCTCCGCCCATTTTCACATAAGAAAAAAAAAGTTTTTCTAAATATTGGTGCATTTTTAATATGATAGTCACGTGATTGTTTCAAACCAGTTTAAACTGGTTAATGAGTTAAATTAGTTAAGACAAACAATATTTTTTTTAAAAAAATAATAATAATATCCTCACATGATAGCTAGAAATTTAAGATAGCAAATTTCAATTTTATAATTACGTAAATCTGAGAAATAGGATAAAAAATTCAAACTGATATCATTGTGTAAATTGTTTTTAGTTTATAAATGAATTTATTATTTATTTTTTTGGAGGAGAATGAAAGTCATCTAGCAAATTTTTTATTCAAACTAAAAATCGTATTTTATCAGTTGTTAAAATTGTTGATTGAATTTACTCTGAAATAAAACTCAACCACAATCCTTTAAGGGAAATTGAACATTTCTAAATATAAGAGGAGAATACAATATATCAAACCTCTAATATACGATTACTTCCAGTGAAAAAAAAAAAGGTTTGTAAGCAATAATATTGATAAAATTCGCAAATTTCCGCCTTGAAAAAAAGTCGTTTGCTGTTAAATCTATGAAAATAATATTTTCTTTTAATGTGAAGGATTTTTATTTAGCAATTCAATAAAAAAATTGAATGAAAAAAAATGTTTGTAAGGTCAATGGTCTATTGATTGATTTGTTGCTGCACTATAAATACCAATTTCAATATGTAAACAAAGGAACACAATAAAAATTGAAGCATTTTTCTGGAGCTATTTTTCCGACAAACTTTAGAGGTATTTAAAAAAAACTGAATAATCGATATCACAGCGATTTTTAAAATAGTAATTTGCCTTAATCTCTCTCTTTTTTAAAAAAACTTAATGCTAACAATTTCGACCCATACCTAATAATTTTCTTATCAATGATAGTGTAAATCAAAATTTCGTATATAATTTCCATAACAGAATATGTTTTGTTTTTTTTGAAGCAGCAGCCTGGAAAAGACAATAAAATTTTGCTAAGAGTTTGCATATATGTTTATGAATGTTACGGTTTCATTCTTTGTATGTAAATTGTTTTACTAAACAAGTTCTATAAAAAAATTAAAGTCAATTCCTACTTAGGTCAACGAAGAAGAATTTTCTTTAAGTTACTGTTTATTAAATAATTACAATTAATATAAAAAATTTATCAACAAAATGATTGATTTTCGCAAGAATTAAACTTTCATTCTTCGCCTTCACGTGAAAATCACTGAAATCCTCGCATTTTAGCGAATGAGTTACTGCCTGTTGGTATCAATTTTCATTAAAAACTGCTAAAACTATATTTAAAATATTAGAAATTAATTAAACTTAAATAATGAATAAATGTTTGAAAAAAACTGTATTAATGTCGAGTGTCATCCACTACAAGATTTAAAAAATGTATTTGAATTTGAGTGGATGAATAAAAGTATTTTATTAACGACTGAAAATTCGAACAAGATATATGAATAAATATATGTAGGGAGAGTGTGAAATAGTAGCAGGAATTGATAAATATCTTTGAGAATGACATCGAGGAAAAATACAATGTAGATAAATCATATTTTTTACATATTTTTATTCAAAAACCATGAAAAAAGAATTTTCATCACCGAATTTCCATTCACTTCCTGATTTGTAAGAGCTTTTGTAATGCTACAATAACATTCTCTTAATTTGAGAACTTAATAAATTGATTTTTTTAAATTGTGGTCAAGTAAGAACGAGATTATCTATCAGTGGACTGCCTCTCAAATTATCATACATGGACTATAAATTATACGTTACATGGTTTTTTAAAGTACAATTTTTACAAACACACACACACACACACATTTAAATAAATATTTAGAATAAATGTAGTATGATGCTTATTCTAATTAGTTTCTCTTATATATATTTCGATGTAATCTGTTGATGATAAGGTTTGTGCCAAAAGTGTCGTTACATCGATAAAAACTCATAATTAAAATAGCTATCAGAGGTATATAGGACTAGCTATTCAAAAAATCTTTTATATGCTTGTATACTAGAAGTTGAAAACAGTCAAAGAAAAAAAATGGAAAAAGGAGCAGGCTTAAAAAGAAAAAGTGGAGAATTACCAAAATTAATAAATAAAATTTACCAAAAGAAGGCAGTTTAAATTTAGAAAAAAAAATAAGATGAAAAATAGAAAAAGAAGCAAAAAGAGAAATATAAATAAACTAAAGAAAAAATAAAAACGATTAAAATAAAATCTGATATCCATATTTCAATGTATCCTGTACAAACATTATTTCTTGAACGTGCTTGTGCATTATATTTTCATTCATTATATTGTTTCATTGAATTAATCACTTTAGTATCGCAAACGATCAAAAAACTTTGACTCGCATTTATTGTTTAAAAAAATATCACATTTCCTATTTGTTTCATTTTATATGATCATGTCATGAAAATGACATTTTTTTCCATGTTTGATTTGCGATTGTAATGAACTTAGTTTTTAATTAAAGCTTTTGTAAATGCAATGGTAACACGTTATTAAAAGAGGATTATTATTATTATTATTATTTTGAGATGTTCGCGCAGATAACAAAATTTTAATTTTTCGCCTACGGATTTTTGTTGACTCCAAAAACAACATCCTGTTCTGACATGATAATAAGAATATATATATATATATAT
>JAOUZG010028872.1:1910126-1945541 GCA_026289955.1 Argiope argentata | reverse complement strand
CGTTAGAATTAGCGCCGATTGATGAGACCCAAAAGAATCATCTAGTCCGCTGAAGCTTTCAATGACGTTCAAATCTCAATAAAATTATTATTAATTCAAGTAGCTTTCGTAAATAATCTAATCCATTGTGATGTTTAAAAATGATCCCATCTATACTAAAAACAAGTTTGTGTGCGTGCGCTTGCTCGTTAATGTCCACTCACGTATTCAATATTATTCTGCCCATATACCTTAATAGAAAAAGTGCATCTCGGTGAGAAATTTTTTTTGAAAAGTCATTTAGAAATTCAATTAATTAAATATTAAACAAGATTTCAGTGTTTTTATGCAATAACTTCGATAGTATTATTAAACACAAAAATAAGTTTTATAAATTTTTCTTTCTAATTAACACTAGAACTACGAACCGGTCAAAATAACCGGTTGCATCATCTATTTATACCAATTCCCCATTAAGTCTTATTTAATATTTTACGATAATGTTATGATTTTTATTAAATTTGTGTATAGAATAATATTATAAATTATTTAGTTCTTACGCTTCTAATTTCCAGAAATAACTATGTATTATTCCTAAATATACGGACCGCTCATTTTGATCGGTCATGAAAATATCATGAATGCATATTGTGTATTCCCGGAATTTTTTATGTTTTTATGGAAAATTCCCGGAACTCAAAAATTCTATGTTTTCTATATATTATGTATATGTAATATATTGGTAAATATTAAATCTGTAATATGAAGACAATTTCTACAGTCAATCTGTAACCTCTGTACAGATAAGTTATCAGAAATCGTAACCTATATAAAATTTCAATTTAGAATCTCACATTATTCTTGCAAACATTGTAAGTGGTTTGTGATTGAATATATATATTTTTTTCCATTTTTAGAAAGGGAAATAAAATTTTAAGATTTTTCAGTTAGAAGTTTTTACCCTGAAAATGCCGAGACGTTCGAAAACAACAAAATTTCTTGGAGATATAGCAGATATATCCGAAGTTGAC
This sequence comes from Argiope argentata, assembly GCA_026289955.1. Classification (NCBI taxonomy): domain Eukaryota; kingdom Metazoa; phylum Arthropoda; class Arachnida; order Araneae; family Araneidae; genus Argiope; species Argiope argentata. The sequence continues at coordinate 1,944,531 of JAOUZG010028872.1, read as the reverse complement.
TGTAAATCCTCAAATATTTCAGAGATCCAGTTTGAGAAAGGGAAAGTCTACGTATCCTTAGACAGCGATAGTGAAGAAGAGAACATATTCGAGGTACGTAAAAGAAAAGGGGTAAGATCAGTGGCGGATTTGGAGTTTCTGAGACCCGAAGCTCAATTCAATTTGAGGCCCCCTTCCCTCCCGTTATACATATAGTATGCAATTTTTTATACATATTTTTCACTCTTTCAATTCCGATTTTTTGTGTTAAAAAAAAGAGCGGTGGGGAGGGGACTCAGGTACATAAAATTGGAAATTTAAAATCAATGTTTTCAATCTGTTTGGCAGTATTTAAGAGAATGACGTTCAGGGTGTGTTAAGGCTGTTCTTAAAAAAATAGGGGCTAGTTTGTATCATAGTTTCGCAATATTTTACAGGAATACATGCCTAAAATTTCATTATACACTAAATCAATTACTATAGAATAGAGCCGTTTTTCTCTTTTGGGAATAAAAATATTTTGGTTTTGTTTTAAAACGTTATCAGAATCAGCTGATATTTTATTTTGTTGTTTAAAATTACAAGTTGTTGTTCCTTCTATTTCATTCTCAGATCACTCATAAATTTCTTCGATTTCGCATCGGTTCACTTAAAATGATAAATGTAATATCGAAGAAGGAAATCGACATACATCTGGGGGTAACTTTACTATTGAAGATATATACCATTCATTTCTGAATTACAAATATTAATCTTAATATTTGTCTTGCTTTCTTTAAATAAGGAGAAATAATGCTCTCATTCTAGTTTTTTACTTATAACGAAAAATGACAAAATTTTATAAGCATGATAGCGTGTATAAAATGTTGATAAACAGAGCCCGATTAAGGTAGGGGGCTCCATATAAATGGGGGAGAGGGGGGGCAGATCAAGTAGAAATTTTATTTTACGTTTCTTTTTTTTTTATCAATGTTCTTCATTACAAGCAGTAGGGAATCGGAAGGGGCTCTAAAAAAGCTTTTGCCCCGGGCCCCAACTGGACTAAATCAGGCCCTGTTAGTAAAAAAAAGCTGGTAATTTATTACCATAAACAAAATGAAATTACTCGCTGACCACCGGAACTGGCCAACTACAATGATTGGCGGCGCGTAGTCCCTGTAACGCAGTGGATAGCGCGTTGGACTTCTAATCCAAAGGTCCCGGGTTCGAATCCCGGCAGGGATGATGTTGCTGTAGTGCGATAGTTTTTAAGATAAAATCCAATTTGCTCATCCTGCTATTTCCGAGGGAAGCTGCCATTGCCATTCGCGATTCAGAATGTTTATCTTTTACAACAGCAGATTTTTACTTTATCGTCTATGTAGCAGAACCTATCAAAATTGGAACCAAATCTAATAACGGTTTGACGGTCTATTGGTCTGTAAACATATAAATGTATTAATTCAAACATATAATAATTCGAAAACGTAATTATTTAAATATATCAAAATCAGTATGAAATTTTTTTAAGTACGAGTGCAATTAAGTGTCAATTCTTTTTTAAAAAAATTCCTACTATTCTTTCACAGTCTTCCTATATATATTTATATATCTTTTTTCAAATTTTCAGTCGTTTATAAAATACTTTTTATTCATCTACTCAAGTTCCAATACATTTTTTTAAAACTTGTAGTGGATGACACTCGATGTTAATACAGTTTTTTCAAATATTATGTCATCAATTAAATTTAATTAATTTTTAACATTTTGAATAGAGTTTTAGCAGCCTGTAATGACAATTGAAATCAACAGGCAGTAGCTGAATCGGTAAAATGCGAGGATTTCGGTATTTTTCGCGTGAAAGTGAAGAATGCGAGTTCAATTCTTGCGAAAATCAATAATTTTGCTGATAAATTATATTTATTAGCTATAATCATTTAATAAAAAGTACAAAAATAAAGTTTTTCTTTGTCGACTAAAGTAGAAATTGGTTTAATTTTTTTTATTATTTGTTCAATCGATTTACAAAAATATGCCTAAGACAAGAATTCGATTTTGGAGTACTATTAAGCGCATATGAGAGATTAATTGCCAAGAGTTTAGTAAAAATACTAAATTCACGCCAGAAGCTCATATTTCGTAGCTGTTATAAGGCTTAAAATTCTAACGTAACATAGTTTTAAGGCCTAAGGCTCTTTGATATGACAAATTCATTAGAGAGTACGCGAGAAAGTTTTGAGAAGACCACTTTAACGCTTCAATAATTTGTCAAAAATGAGATGCAGCATTATCGCTAAATGAATTTATTGCGCTTATAGCCAATGCCTAATTATTATTGATATTAATCAGTGTACGATGGTATATTTTTCCATGGTATCAGAGTCTTCATTGTTTCACAGAAAATTATTGCTCTTTTGAGTTTATTATTATCAGGAGAGAAGGGGATTGTAGCGGGGAGAGGTTTTTGGAGCCACAAAATGAACGGGTGAAAAGTTATTGCTTTTGGGGCATTTGTTTGCGACTTTTAGTGTTATTAGAAAATGGTAAAGACGGATTGTCACATTTCGCGACTTTTCGCCTACAAGCAGTTACAACTTGGCACAACTGTCCGCTATGTACCCAATTCTCGATATATCGACGATTGCGTATTCCGGTAGTCACATGCTTGTTTCAACTCTGTTTAAATTGGTTAACGACTTACATTAATTAAGACAAACAATACCTTAAAATTAATAAGGTTCTCAAGTGATAACGTGACATTTGAGATAGCAGATTTCGCATGATAACATGTAACATTTAACTTAGATTTTCCTATTAATCCTTTAATTGTATAGTTTTTCTTCATCTAGTAAGATAACACCATTCAGTTTGATTATGTGCTGTCATATTGCCGACGTTCTGACACAACGGGTAACGCATCTTCCCCGTAATCTAGGAGTCACGGGTTCGAATCCCGGTTCGTGCATGGTTGTTCTTTGCCTGTTCTCTTTGTGGGATATGTGAATGCGTATTCCTCTAAAAGGGGGCTGGACAACCGAACGTGATGCGTGAGTAGCTAAGACATACTCTTGGCCCTAGTTGGCGCTACTTTGAAAACAAGAGGCGCATTTTTCGACTTGAAATCGCTGACTGGATCAGCGAGCTTGTCTATGGCAAGTGCCAACAGAAATAACAATATTGTCATAATAATTTAATTAAGAATCCATTAAGCAATCTTAAGTCAGTTTTGAATCCATTTAAGATGCTCATAAATTAAATGTATTTTTTCTTCCTCTCATGCAAATCACACAAAGGGAAAATATTATATTCTTCGAAAAAAAAAATGAAACCGAGATTTTTACGAATATCTACTTTTTAGACCCCACTGGATCTTCCTACTCCTCCCCCCCCAACACACACACACACACCTTCTTTGGAATTTTGTCTGTAATCACGATATCTCAAAAAGGTTTTGAACTAATAATTGAAGCGTAAGTTTATCATCTAAATTATACTGCCATATCAAAATCGGAACCTAATCAAATAAGGGCTTGATATCTGTCGGTCTGTACACCAATGCATGTAAACGAGGCATTTCAAAATGGCAAACAAGTAAATTAAATTCAGAATATGATGCCGTTTGGTTATAAATTATGCGTTGATATGTTGGTTTGATTTGTAATCTATTGATTATTGTAGACAGTGTATTTTATTTGTTGACTAGCCGCCTTTGGCGACCAGTTGGTTCGCCAGTATTAATGCCGATTAAAGGGTTCAATCAATTTTATATAACTTGGTCTCATAAAAAGTTTTTCAGCAAAATATTTTTAAGCTTCAAATTTCGATAGTCATATAATTCACTTATATTATTATGTAGCAGTCCTGATCTTTGAACTCCGCATTTCTCTCTGATTTTCTATCAGAGCTAGTAAAATTCAGTTTTAATTTAAAGTGGAAATGATGAAACTTCAATTAATGTAAAGACCTCTTTACTTAATCTAACCTTGTCTTTAAATAAAATTAAAAACTGAAAGCAGAGTAGTCCGACATTGAAGTTTTATGTACACTACAGAAATTGAAACATTATAATTTTTTTATAATTTATAATATCTCAAGGAATTATTCAGCAAAAATTTCACAGGTTAATAGAAACTTTCAGTTTTTAATTTTATTTTTAGATTTATATAAATGCTCTCAATAATATTTTTTTTAGATTTGTAAATATATTTCAAAAAATTATGGTTTCAATTCCTTTGGTCTTATAGATTCATATTTGTAAAATAATCTTAATATTACAAGTTCTTAATAAATAAATAAGCATTTCTATCTTCTTCAAATCTGGCTGATTTATTCATTTCTGAATATTGCAAGTTTAGAACAATCATCATTATCATAATCTAGACCAATTATTCTAGAATAACCCTGATTGGCTCCTTTGAGATCTTGATAAAGTGATCTAAAATCGCCAGTTTTTATCGAATAGTTATATTCAAATTTTCATAGATCGATCATCTTTGATGGTTGATTTAGTTCATTGGAGTGCCACTTTTTTTTTATTTTAAGGACTTATTGACTCAAGAATATTTTGTTAAATATGATTCACAGAGCAGATGATGTATGCAAAAATTTAATTCATCGGCATTTCCCCCCTAAATCTATAATTATATATTTCATTTGGACCAATTGCTAAGAGATTTATATCTCTCCCCAAAAAATTAAGAAATTAGATGTTGGGTTCCGATTACAGAAGATGCCTTGTAGATGTTAAGCCATATTTGCCTTAAATAAAACTGTTTAATTGGATTAGTAATATATGTATAGTAAAATATTATAGAAAACGTTTTCATCCATTTATTTTCCACAAATATCATGTTTCATATTTGTTTCATTTTATGCAGACACGTGCCGAAAATTACATTTTTATATGTTTAATTTGGAATGAAAGCTGATTTATTTGTTCTCATGTGAGAACATGATATTGCTTTGGTTAGGAAGTTTTGATGTCTCCGAAATATGCGGGTAAAAAATGTGTTTATATACTTTTACAAATTTTGCATTGTTAATTATTACGTATGCTTGTTTAAAAGATGCGTTTTCAAATAGCTGACCTGCTTTTACCAGTATAGCTTTAATATTACGTATGCTTCGTTGAAAGCAGGTGCGTTTTTATTTCGCATGATTCATTAAAATGCGGAGATAAATTACAATCACGAAGGCGAATTCTTTGATTTGCGCAATATATCTTCTTCACATGAGTAAAAGTAGCTATTTAAAACATATCTTAGTGTTTTAAAAATTTAAATAAAAAACCGCGAATGCAAAAATATTTTACTTCTACTTAATATCAATTGATTTTTGTTCGTCGTTTCTTTGAAATGACGTCATCTTCAAGCTCGAATAAGATTTCTTACTTTTAAATAATTAATATCGCTCTCAGAAGATTATCGTTTGATACTTTTCTAAAAATTCTTTTTCAGTTTTAACTGTCGCACTTCTGTAATATATTTTTATTTTGTGTTTTTATTTATTTTAATTCATTAATTGAATTAATTTTAATATTGCAAACGATCAAGAAAAATTTTCTCTTGCATTTATTGTTTAAAAAATATCACATTTCGTATTTATTTCATTTTATATAATCACGTGATATAAATTATATTTTAGTTTTATTTTTGGTCGTAATCAACTTTTTTTAATCAGAACTTCTGAAAATATGATGGCAACATTTTATCAAAAACTGATTTTTTTAAAATCCTCGCGAAGATAAAATTTTATTTTTATTTTGTTTATTTTTATTTTATTGTTAAAAAAACCGATTAAATTAAATGTTTAAAAATTTATTAAAAATATAGTTTTAATTTATAGGTCAAAACATTAGTATCATTGAAAAGCTAATTTTTTGTGCTTTAGCATGATGCAAAAATCAATTTTGAGCTGTAATATTTTCGGAAGTTATAGGGAAAAAACGTTAAAATTTGGCTTATTTTTTAATTAATTAAAATTTTAATTTAAAATTCAAAAAAAGGGCTCCGAGGTGCACATTCCCGGCCCCCAAGGTACACATGTACCAAATTTGGAAGCTGTAGGTCGAACGGTCTGGCCTGTACACCGCCAACACACACACACACATTGTGCTTTATTATAAGTAAAGATAAAGAAAAGATAAAGATAAAGATTACAATTGTAGTTTTATGCCAGATTTTTTTTTCATTCGGTACTGTAAAGATTCAGCTCCTTTTCCCTGAGACACCTGTTAAAAATCCTATCTTTCTAGCTTTTTTTTTTATCGTGTTAAATTATATGCCAGTAAATAGACAGACAGACTTCGCTTGAATGGTTCGCTAAATGTTCACCCGCTGATGTGGTGTGGGGATGGGAAGCATACAGGAAGTGATGGCACTAGCAACAGTACTAAACAAAATATTCAAAACAATTAGAGATCTCTCAGGAACCCTAGTCCTCATGCAACAAAAAGACAACGCTTGGGAAAAATTGATGATTCTCGCCGAAGCAATTAGAACATAAGAACCGGCCAAACGGCCTCCCCCTTACTCTGTCATCTTCGTTTACATTAGACATGACTATATACCTCTCAGCTAACTGCCAATGAACTGATCCTGATAACCCCCAGGACCAGAGCCTGACTAAGGCAGAGGCATACGGGGCAGTTGCCCCCCACATTATAGGGGCCCCCTCAAATCGGAAAAGAAAGTTTGTTTTACGTTTCTTTCTTTGATTAACTTTTTTTAACATTGATTTTAAAGGAGAAAAAAAAGACAGAGGGTCCCCAAAGAAGTTTCTGCCCAGGCCCGAGTTAGGCTAAGTCGGGCCCAGCCCAGGACTGCTAGGATAATTATAATAATCTTGTTCCACTATTTAAAATAACATGCTAAATTTATCATTAATTATTTTTTTAATTAATAGTACTCCCCAGCCTTTCGGTGCTTTTATAATTTACTTATTTGGCTCAACATAAGATTTTCAGGCATTCACCCACAAACTATGTTCTACGGAAGCTTAAAGGCTCCGAGCGTAGGCGCTTCCAAACAGCCCCCAACATCATTGGCATTGGACGTGGAGACGGGGTGCTAGCTCAGGTGCTATCTATCCACGTCAACTGACCACGGTTCAAAATCACGATGTAGTACCAAAATAGCCCTAGTTTTGCTATACAGCGGACGTTAATATAACTAAACTAAAATATACTATGAGTACTGCGGTGGCCCGGTGGCTAGGTCTCGACTCGTGAACCGAAGGGTTTGAGTTTCGAGACCCGATTCCATCGAAGAACCGTCGAGTAAGGGCGTCAGGTGAACGTTAAATCCGTCGGGACCAACCGTCCTCCAGCTGGAGTGATGTGATATGTAGATAGAGGTGCTAGCTCATGTGACGTCCTCGTCAAGTGACCATGGTTCAAAATTGCGAAGTCCGTCCCAAAATATACCCAATGTTATTTTACAATGATATGTTAATACAACTAAACTAAACTGGACTATGTATATGAGAAAGTAAATTTTTTAAAACTTGAAATTAAGATAGAAGTTAAATTAACATTATTTTAGTTGCCTTTTCCCTTATACAGTACTTTGCGTGCCAGAATATTCTTAAAGGAGTCGAGCTAAATGTCAATAGGGCATGCAAATCTGAACTTTCTGGACAATCAAACATCGTTTCACGCTGCCTTTGGGATGCTGTAACTTCATTTTGCTCTCTCTTATGCGTTGTTGATTAAAAAAACTATACTAATGCGACGCCTTTGACGTGCATCGTATCAGACCGTCGACCACCATGTTAAATGGATTGAAACATGGTCATGAAAATTTATAGGGTAGGAAATGAGTACTGAATGTCTTTTTTTTATATGTTAAATGCTTCAATAAGTTATTTTTATATATTCGGAAAAAAAAATGGACAAATGAAAAACGGAAATCGAGAATTCTTCCAAAAAAAATGAAAATAATTTTATTATAATCTCTTTTTCTTGACTTTAATAATTCAAATCAAAGCAAGCAATTTAATGTTTGCTGAGACAATGAAAACGAATTTAATTTCATCGTAAGAATGAAATGTATTATTGCAAATCTTGCTTAAAAATAATTTCGCAGACTCAATAAATTTAAGAAAAACAATATGCAGAAAAAAAATTGACTTAATAAGCATTTTTGAAATTTTAATATTTTCATAAAATTTAAAGAAAATTTCGATATATATATATATACATACACATAAATCATGTGTAAACATGATGATGTTTTGGTTAGGAGATTTTGGTGTCTCCGAAATTTAAGGGCAAAAAATAAAGATTATGGGCAACCGGAAATTATTGGTTGAAGGATTTTTTATCCGCTTTTACCAGTATTGCATTATTGTTATGTATGATTCTTTGAAAGCAGATGCGTTTTTAAAAGGTTGACGTAGAACTGTGATATCGTAGCTGTTATTTCATCTCAAAATCGATCGAGCTTCAAAACTCAAATCTCCAGCCAGCTAGAAAAATTTTAAATGAATGTTTGAAAAAAATTGTCATTATATATATATATATATAATAGGGGAATAGAAACCTATAGATTAGTCACGTGATTGTTTTAAACCAGTTTAAACATGGTAATGACTTAAATTAGTTAAGACAAATAATGACTTAAAAATGTTCTCATATGATAACTTGAAATATGCTAGATTTCATTTTTCCTTTATTTATTTATTTGCTGAAGTAATTTTTTATGCTGTCATATTTTCAGTTATTTTCATAAAATTCCAAGATCTCTTTTATATTTAACTAATTGGAGTTTTTAAAAATATCGCCGATATGAACCAAACTTTGTAAAATATACTAATAAGCGAACATTACTTTTTATTATTAAAAGATATAGAAATAAAAAAAAGTCAAATCTTACATATCATCTAGTCTATCAAGGCGGTATTAATTCCGCTTGATCTAGCATATCAGATCGGGTTCATAAGACATATCAAACTCTACTACCATCCCGTAGGCACACGGATAAACCATAAAACTGAATGAACGGACTGCTGTAGCAGCAACACTGGCTGGAACTCTGATTGAGTCCCAAGTGCCATCACCGGTCAAGTCACAACCCTTCCCGTACGATAGACGCTCCATCATCGATGGGAGGAGCCTGTAAGGAAGTCGCCACTTTGTCTTCTGCTGGAAGGGACACATGATCGAACAATGATACTCCTAGCCAGCGGTGAGGCTATTCATCCTTTGTTGCCCATTGTATTTCTCCTTTTTTAGTGTCGTTCTTCAAACTTGAGAAGTACAAATAATGGAACACACATGTTTTCCGCCCATTAAATCAACAAACCGTGTCGAAATACCAGATGGGACTATTTCTTCTATGGACCACCCCAGCTGAGGATAATGTTCCATTAATGAACAGCATATGCTCTTTACGACCCGTTGAAGAAATTAGCGCTTCCTTGAACCCATTGAAGAAAGAATGCAGATGCGAACAGTGGGTATTGTGAAGGTTCTGATAAGGGGGGGATGTTTCAGAAATCTTCCCACGACATGGTGGCAGGCCAGTGGGAGTATTTCTGAAGAATGATTGGACAATTGGCATCTCCAGGGAGCCAATATCAGCCTGAGAGGTGGAGCTTCGCTTCTGTTAAAATGGACGATCGAGAAGCTTATCGAGAGGGGAGACGAGCTGATGCGGTGGACGAGACGAGCTGTGAGCAGTGCTGGACTTGAAGAGATACCACGTGATCTCGAGTTTGTTGGAAAGATCTACCGGAAGTAATCCATAGATCTCTGGAGCTACAGGCAGTAGCCGAATACGCGGATAGCTTGTGAATCCCAGGCATAGTTGCCGAACGGACAATCCAGTTGTAAATATTTCCCAGCATCTAACCTAGAAGACTTGTTGTTTGTTATAGTATAAAGCTGTAAATAAACCCCTTGTGTATAACACGCTACCATTTATTTGATCGACCAGGATCAAGTCACTTCAAGCCTAACACCCACTTATTAGCGTTCCATCCAGAATGGAGAGATACAACCACCAGGCCGGAAGCATCTCATCCTCATTTCGAAGTGCCCTCTCTGGGGGGAGGAGATAAGATCGAGTTCATAAGACTCATAATGAAAGAGATGCAATAACTTTCTAATTGTCAAAGCTATCATGAATTCAGGACCAAATTAGAATTTGCCCTTATGCGATGCAAGGTGTCTTCCTCTTTTCTTCTTTGCTTTACTCAACACCCTGCACCAAAGTTTCCTCATTCATTTTATTTTAATCTATTTTTAAAGCATTTTTTAATTTTTTTTTTTTCATTTACGGCAATCGAATAGCAAAACATTCAAAAGTAAATTACTAATTCAGAATTTAATTTTATAAATATTCAAAAAATTGAAATTTTGAAATAAACAAAAGGGTACGAAAATTACAAAATTCTTTTATTCGCATGATCAAGTACTAATTATCTGTTAGTCCTTTAGTTACCTGCAATAAATAAATTGAAATCTACTATTTCACATTTCATGTTATCCTGCGAAAACATTATTATTTTTAAGGCATTGCTTGTCGCAATTCATTTAAGTCATTAACCAATTTAAGCAGGTTTGAAACAATCATGTGACTATCAGAATACGCATGCGCCGATATACCGAGAATCGGATACATGGCTGACATTCGTGCCAAGTTGTAACTTTTTGTTGGTGATAAGTCGCCAAATGTGGCAACCATCTTCACTTATTTCTAATAACTCTAAAAGCAGAAAATGGAAGTCCCAAAAGCAATATATGCCCAGTTTTTTTCCATTTATTTTGTGTCTTCAAAAACCTTAAATTAATGCAGCATCAAATTCTCACATGATAAAAACATTTTGCCGCTAACTAAAAAAAATGTGACAACTTTGCCATTGACTTAAACTTCTGAATTACAAATTAGCCCTTTCGCATATGCGCATCGAATGACTGAATTTTTATTTTCAAGTCTGCAATTGAGCCACAGAATTAAGTATTTAAATACGGTAAAATCAATATGAAACGATTTAGTATCCCAAATGCTCCATATATTATTTGAAAAAATCAAATTAACAATAAATGACCAAAACAGGATGTGTCATCTAATTAGAAAGTTAAATAAATTCGTATGACAAGTGGTTAAATTTCTATTTTTAAATGATTTTTTGGCGATAAATCGTCAAATGTGACAACCGTCTGCATTATTTTCTAACAACCCTAAAAACAAATTGATGCTTCAAATTAGATAAATCGTCATTTTGTTGCTTACGCATTTTGAGGCTTCAAAAGCCTGATGACAAAACTATATTAACTTCTCACATGATAATATTAAAATCAAACATATTTGTCTCAAAGAAATTCGAAATCATGAAGAAAAAAAAAGAATAAATATTTTTAAAAAAATTTGGAAAACAGTATTTTTATTTTTAAAAATAATTTCTTTTTTGAATTTTGATGTAAATTCGAATATAGGAGTCATTTAAGTCAATTAAAAGTATAAAATAAAATTAATTTGCAAATATCCTCAAAAACCAGTGATCTTCCCCAAAAAATTTCGTGTACTTTGTAATAAACTTGTTGGATCAGAGAACACTTTACATGCCATTGACATAGAATAGTCATGAAATATTAACTTTTAGCATGTATTTAGCATTTTTACTGAATTTTTCGTGCCATTCTTGGCGGGTTATTTGGCGATTAATCCCTGACGTATAGTTAACAGTATCCGAAAATTGAAGTTATGATTTAGGCATATTTTTCTTAATCGATTGAAACTAAGATTTAATGCAAAATTGCACCTGTAGTCCCAAAATTCCATACCTAATTTGATATATTTAAGTCGTTGTGTTTTCTAATTACATGTTTCTGAAAGTACAGACAGACAAATCGTCAATCTGTCGTTGGTTTGGGCTCAAACTTTGATAAATATCTACTTTGTGCATCTGCGCATCGAATCTTATTTATCTAGCTCTCTTCGCCATGTAATTAATCGTTTTAATTTATTTTCGAAAAGAAGAATATTTTTAAAAAAAATAATTTTCTCAAAATTTGTTAGAAATCCGCAAATTTAGTATAAACTCTGCATACCAAATTTCAATCATCTAGCCCAAAGCGTTATGAGTTTTGTTACAGGCTTTTGTTTGATCTAAACAAAAGTCAAGTTGCAAAAATGTGTTTTTCGAACTCAGTAAAACGTAGAGATTCGTCAAAATCTCAAGTTCGAATTTTTTGACGATTACTGTGCCTTTTCTTTACTACAAATATGAAAAAATAAAAAAGGTGAGAATTTAAACTTTTTTTAAAAGATTTTTTTTAAAAAATAATAAATTCCGAAGTTAAAGGATTAATTTCATAATTTCAAAAACCGTATTATTTAACCGCATTTTGTATTTTTGTCTACTGTATTAAAATATCTATAGGATGATGACTACTGAGCTGTGATTGTCCCGGCATAGCTTTTCCCTGCGCTCTTACAATTTGGGGTTTAAGGTTCCCTGGGCCTATCGGCCACCCCGGCTGAATTTTCCAGGTGGTATGGTTCGCTGGCAGCCTTCCCTTAGCGCTTTGTGAGACTCTACAGTTGAACGGCCACTGGGGGAGTGTCCTTGTTCCTTCTGTCTGTATTAAAATATCAAAGTTTTTGAATTTAGTTCAGAGTTATATTTATGTAAATATAAACATAAATAATCACTTGTGAAAATTATTTCACTTTTAAAAAGAAAGTTATTGTTTTCGAAATTTTTCTTCCACATTTTCTCATCCTTAAAGCGAGTCAGTGAAGTGGTATAAGGAGGATTTTGGTTGTAATATATATAAAAAAATACTGTCTTCGATAGTGGAACTCATTTCTTTCATTTTTTTTTCTTATAACCTTTGATTTTAGATTTAGTTTACTTGGAGTTAAATAATATGAGTTTGGCATATTTACTTGGCGTTAAATAATATGAGTTTGGCATACATAATATGAGTTTGGCATACATAATATGAGTTTGGCATTCACAAAACATGAAAAATGATTGCATTACTTTTGAATTTTCTTTCATTATACTTTGTGATTTCATTTGATTTCTTTTAAAGTTCCATCTAGAAATTATATAAGAATTACTATAAAGAGCAATTTGTCCTTTTAATCCCTTGATCATCACCCCCGTGATTCATATATGTATGTTGCAGATTATCCCATCTCATATTGTGGGGAACTACTAACAGATCTCATTTCCTGTATGAGACTATGTTGTGTCATTGATCATATCAGGTTTTCCCGCCATAAGTGGCGGACAAGAGATTGGCAGTGAGACGGTAAGACGTGCAACTCATTCTCATGTATCTTTTTATGTGTTTTATGTTAATTTAGAAATGTTTTGTAATTCTAATCCTAATAAATATACTTTAAATATTAATTCTGATCATTGCCATTCCCCACACTTCCCAATATTTATAGATTAAAAAATAATTCAAAGACGTCATAATTTGATATGAAAATTACATAAAATCCTCAAACACCTTTAGTTTTCTACGAATTCTTAACTTAACCAAGAGAATATCATAATCTCAAAAAAGAAAATGTCATTTAATTATATATAGTAAAGAATGTTAAGCAGTTATGACATTAAACCCCGGTTGTAGGATAAAATAACTTCAAGTAACAGTAAGTACTTCCCCCGACTTTCACAACACATTTACGGAAAGGTACTTAATCGAAAATAACGGATTTAATGCGCTCCAAGGGCCACGGTGGCATAGTGGTAAGATCTTGGTTTCCGAGTCGGAGTGATTCATCATTCAAATCCAATCCCACAGAAAAACCATCTTATAAGCGGGTCTGGTACACTTTAAACCCATCCGGGCTTAGCGTTTTCTCGCTAGTGTGTTGGGGGGAATGATGTACCGGCTCAGGTGTCATCCTCGTCATTTAACCGGAGTTCAAAATCGCGTGGTACGTCCCAAAATAGCCCTAGTGTTGCTTTAAAACAGGACGTTAATATAACTTCAAAACAATCCTCCAGTTACTAGAAAAGTCCGAAAGCAAACCCTTGTCAATATCCCGCTTATCATTGAATGGACCGATTTCATCACTTTGCAAATATGGTTATTAGAATACTCTGATCAGTTTCTTTTAAACAGTTCTTTCATTAGTTGTGTTACGATGTCATAACCGAGTGTGTGTCGGCTGGCGCTCGTTGAATCTGTTCGTGGTCGCAAAATATATACCAAACTAAATTAATGTACTTCAAATCCACATACACATTGCTTATAAAGCGCCAGAAGGTCTCGAATATTAATACCAGAAGCCCAGTCTTTTAAATTTTCTGAAAACAAACATTAAATTTTATTTAATAAATCCATCAATAACGATTTGAAAGGAATTAAAATGGAGGATAAATAGTATATCTAATACAAAAAAACACCTTTCTTTTTTCTCTGCTATTGGAAAACGCAACTCAAAATTGATTAGTTTGCATATATTTAACGCAGCTTTTTTTCATTAACTTGTTCCAGAAAATGCATCATTAGCTAATTACGATTTATATTTATTTCTAATTAGTACCTTAAAATAGTTAGAAAAGGATTGATTGGGATGCTACGGTAGATGATACCTGCTAATCGAAGAGATGTGCAGGGAAAGTGTATAACGGGGCCAACACGAATCTGTGTCAATCCTCACTAAAAACTCAGCAAACCGAAACCTATGCTACGCTTCGACGCCAAACAGGGTTACTCGCCAATGATGGCGACAAATCGATTCCATTGGCGAGATGCAGAAATATGCACTGATCACTCAACTAACTGTAATGAATTTTTAATTGGTTTTTTAAACTTAATTTGCATATGTATGTATTCCTTTTCATACATTTATATGATTCGTATAATTTTCAATGCAAATGAGAACCAAATAATTACTAGGAAATAAATTTTAGTACTATAAAATATTTTATTAAAGAAATGCAACAAAAATAGTAGATTAATTATTTTCCTTAAAAAAAAATGTTTTTCCCCTTTTATGGAAAAATCACATTATTCAGAGAAAAAGTTAGAACAAGAAATTTTAAAAAATGGAATGCCTGACATTTTTATGTGACAAATTCTTTCTATCGATGGAAATTTTGTATGGATAAAAATTTACTGATTGATTAATTATCTTTTTTTAGAATGCAAGAAATTACTGTTTAATGAAACATACAGTTTTTTCAAGCTCATTTAATTTAATGGAAATGCATAAAAGATAATATTTATTTATTAATTTCATTTATAACTTTTTATTTATCGTTTATCCATTGTTTATTGTAAAAGCAATAAAAATAATTGTAAGTAATGAAACCATTAAAATCCAATGCAGGCATTATATATGGCGTCAAGAATTAAGAACGTAGCAATTTTCTTTATTCGAATTATTTTGGAATACGAAATTCTTTATTTTAGAATGCATTCTAATCCCTCATCAGTAAGAACAAAAAATACTTATGCGAATAATAAAGGTATTTCATTTCAAATAAGCATATAGAATTTTTTTGTATGAAGCTGAATCGTTAAAATTGGCAAATAATCGCCAAACGATAATAAAGTGGCCAAACCTGGCGATACGCCGATTCAGTGTTTGGATTGGGTGTGATGTGGCAGCCCTTCGAACTGATGATTTTCGACCGCGAAAAGTTTCACTCTTTAACTAATAGCGGTTTTGATCGGACGTTTTGTGAAGCTACCGCAAGGAAAACGAAACCGAAGGGTTAAAAATCGTCTGCTAGTGTCAACTGGTGTTTCTCTTCCCCCTGCCTTCTCCGATCCCCTGTCCCCGGAACTGAATATTACTTGTCGCGCCAGCTTCTCGTAATCATTCCGGACTTTGGATTTCGAATTGTGAACAGTGATATGTGAAATCGAACGATAATTTAAATCTTTTTGCAAACGGTAAGTCTTTATTTACATTTAATTAAGTGGTCAAAATGCAAGATATTTATAATAATAATCCCGAATATTTGCGTTTATTCTAAAAATCGAGTACTTTTTGGAAAATTTAGAGATATAAGCAATATTAGAGCACCCAGACGATAAATTAGCTAAATTTCGAGACTTATAATTATTCTATATATCCTTTATAAATTTACATTGACATAAATCCTTTTGTTGGTTAAATACGTCAATTTATTATTTCTATATTTAAAAAATACCCAATGAAAATTGGAGAATGAAGTATGGGTCTAGTCATTAATTTTTTATTATATCTTATGGTGGTAGAAAAATCAAAACTTTTTTATAACCATAATGTAAATTTTTAGTAAAAACTTATTGGTCAAATTCAGTAAATTATTTTGATATTTATTGTAAATTAACAAAAAGTGATTACAGTTATTTTGATATATTTTTCTTATTAGTTAAATGAGCAAACGAAAAAAAAAAGATTATAAATCTTAAATTATAAATGATATTAACCACTTGACATACGAATTTATTTAACTTCCTAATTAGATGACACATCCAATATTAAACATTTGTTGTTATTTTAATTCCTATAATAATGTAACGAGTTTTAAGATAGTGAAAAGTTTCTAAATGATTCTGGCATTTTAAATTACTGAATACTTTCACTTAATTACAGGTTTAAAATTAATAATTCAATTATTCGATGTGCATGTCAGAGACGTCATTGTATGTGAAGGGGTTAAAAATCAGTGTTCTCAGTAACTTTGATTTTTAAAGGAAAAAGGTTTTAGTTAACATCAAACGAAACAGACAAGTGAAAATTTGAATGAGCTAGTTAATATTATTTTTAAGTGGAAATATAATTATTAAATAAAATATTTTGTAAATAAAACTCCAATTTTTAGAGAAATTAATGGACAAATGTTTACATATTCCTATACTATTTTATATTCATCTACATTCAAATGTGGTTATTTTTAATATATCCTTGTAATTCTTAATGCAGTTAAAATCATTATATATTTCATATAAAAAAAGATGTCTTATACAACATTAGATTATTACCAGGTTTTATTGTTCGTTTAAAAAATGTAGCATCGGTTTTTAAAAAAATACAAGGTCAAAAAAGAACCAAGATCTTTAAACAAAAAATTTTAGTTTTATATAATTATTGGATACACAATAATTCTATAGTTAAAACAGTTAATATGCATCGTAAATTTTACACTACTTCAAATTCTTTTATAATTAACAGAAATATATATATATATAGGCATAAATATGGTATCATTTGTATCTGAAAGTTTTAAATGTAACAACGATTTAAAATTATTTGTTTTATTATAATATAATATTTTATTTTGTTTTCTTAAAAATATAATAAACATTGATTGGAATAATTACTTATTAAAAAGTTTATGTAATGCATCTATTAATTGTTCAAAATCTAATATATAATAATTTAAGAAACTTTTGAGTTCTTATTAAATAGAATATTAAGATCCTAAATTCGCATTTGGCTTCTTAAGTAGAGTCTTCAATAATAAAATTATTATGTAATCAATTGCTACTGAATTTTCAGGAAACAAATCCGTCTTTTAAAAACATATATTAGAGAAAAGTCAAAGTTCAGAAGTCACACATTTTTACACTTTTCATACTTTTGCGAAATTTTTTGAAGATGACTCTTTCGTTCAATGACACTTTTAATATTAAAGATTTTAAATTTTTTTAATCAAATTGAAGAGATTTCAAATTTATATTAAAGTTATTTAATTTACTTTTTAATTTTTTCATTAATTGGAATCAGTTATAAATATTTATTTTTTCTAAATTTTGATAAAAAAATAAATTTTGAAAGCAAACGATTTTTATGACCATTTCTTTTTCTAACAAATTGGATACAATTATGTAAAAAATTATAAATTTATTAGTAAACATGTCGAAATGTGGAACAGAAAAAAGACTTCTAATATTGTATTATTTGAGAACTAATTGTCACATTATAAACAGTATGCTATGCAGTGGGTTTCAATTTGCACGTCAAATTATATTCACTTGAGTTGTATTCAAAACAGTGAACTTGAATGATCTAGATAAAATATTATTTAATTCTATACTGCATTGTTTTATAATCGGTTTTTATATTTTATCTATTACGAATTTTATTTTAATGCTGTGAGCACATTTTCATATAACTTTTAAATAATGATTGTAATACATGTCCTTATTACAGCAAAAATTATCGGTTCAATTTTTATTTATTCAAATAATGAATAACTGTATTTTCAACTTTCTGAGCATAAAATGAAGTTTTATTCTCTTACATATATATATATATAACTTTTCATTATAAAACAGATTCAAAAAGGTTTTTCAACTTTTATTTGATTAGTTAAAATATTTTCGACTTAATAGAATAAATTTTTATTTTCCTATTTGTTTGACGTTTTTCAAACTTAACGTCTATGTTTTCATGTAAATTTTAATAACAACTGTTCTAATAATTCTTTAAATTTTATCCCTACATTCCTGGATTTTAAGTAATCGCTTCTAAAGGGAAATTATAAAGTACTTTGTATTGAATATATTTATATATTTTAAAGATTAACTATTTGTTTCTTCCATATTAGGCTTACGTTTTATTATAAATGGATAAAAAAAATCAGTTTGTTTGATTATTTAAGGAAAGTTAATATAATTAATACTAATCGACTAATAATTTGACTCTTTTTGTATTAACAACTTTTATAAAGGTGAAACGTTCATGAATTTTAAAATCAATGTCACGGTCAAATGATTAAGATCAAAAATTCCACTGAGTTGAACCGTTTGTTCTGATTTCCCTTTTATAGCTTAGTATAATCTTTTTAACTTTATTTATGTGAAGAAAGTTTTTTTTCGTTTTAGAAGGGATAAAATATTTGGATTTTTTTTCCATTTTATATGATAATCGTATATTAACATTTTTGAATAGGTGTATGATTAATGGATTTTGAAAGTTGTGTGATCAAAAAAACAAAGAATTGAAGAATCTTGTACACATTAAAGTGTCTACCAAAGACTAAAAAAAAAAGTCTTATAACTTATATAAAACTAGTCGCCTTTTATAACCAGTTGATTCACCAGAAATATGATTACTAAATTAAATCAAAACTTTCATATATATTCAAGATTCTTTTAATACCGTATTTTTAAGCATAAAATCATAAGATATTAAATTTGTGTTATTTTAATAACATTTTATATCTATTTTTGTATACTTGCTTCTTCTAATTGAAGTCAAATCCCAGAGCATCTTAGTGATATTAAAAGCCTAATTAGCTGGACAATCTGTCCTTGGAATTGCGTGTTGTCTTTCACGATATCGAAACTTCATTCTTATTTTTTCACGCAAAAACGCTCGAGACTTTGATAAGTGCTTTCTTTTAGACCGCCTTGAATCCGAAAATTATATTTTTGACGTTATATGTGTCTTTTTATGCTACTCTAAAACGCTTTGAACTTGATGAATGAAATTTGGTACAAGGATTTATGACAAAATTTTTAGATTTCTATCTAATTTTGAGTTAAATCTGCCTGGATATTCGACTACAAGTGAACTTGGTAACTACAGAATACAAAGAGCTAGATATCTGAAATTTGGTGCATAATTTTAACATCTAAACAATAGATACTTATAACTTTTCAACCAAATCTGGGGAACGATGGCCTTGTGGCAAGATCTCGGATCGTGAACGGTAGGATTTCTGGTTTGAGACCCAATACCACGAAGAACCGTTGTGTAAGGAGGGTCTATTGCATGTAAAATTCGTCAGGGCAAACGTCCCACCGCTAGTGTGGTGTGGTGTGGTGTAGAGAGGGGGATAGCCAGCTCAGGTGTCGTCCTCGCCATCTGACAGCGGTTTAAAATTACGAGTTCCGTCTCAAAATAGCCCAAGCGTTGCTTTACAACGAGACGTTAATATAATTTAACTTAACTAAATCTATCTTATGATTGGCCGACGCCATCCCTCTAGCGACAATTTAACATCTAACTTATAATTCTAAGAAATTTTGACAAACAAATGGATGTCTGTCTATATGTACTTTCGCAAGCATCTAAACTCAATCACATAAATGAATAAACTTACGTTTATTATTTTGTGACTAATAGTTTCGTATCATATTTTGATTTCATTCAATCACAAAAAGGCGTCCAAAAGACGTATTGGCGAGATAAATCTAGTGAAACTGGTAGATTTTCGCCAAAGATCTAATTATATTTAGTAACAACTATTCACTATAGCAATTCTAGGCTTTAAACAAGATCTATAATTTTATGTTGGGTTAGAGGGATAAAAAAATTATTTGAGACCATACAGGAAAATTTCGCGAAGATAGCTTCCACCGGTTTTATATATGCAATTTACGAAGATGTCGAAAGTATTCATTTCTCTGTTTTATCTATACATAGTATAAAATAGAAGTCTCCTGAAAACGTCTGTAAGTTAGAGCCACAAAAAGAATCTAGAAATCGTTAAACGGATATTGGAGATATTTATACCATTTTGTAGAGCATTTATTCGGGAAGTATTTAGTGCGTTAAAATCGTATTAAAATAAAAAGAGGAGTTTTATAATTTCGATTTTAACTTATCTGCGCATGCGTAAAAACAACTAACTGAGCATGTAAAAATAGCCAGAGCTGTGGTATGCATATGTATTACATTTCTTTGCTTACGCCTGCAGATATTTAAACCATTTGGTAAAGCATTTTTGGGAAAGGTTTCAGTACATTAAAATCACATTGAAATAAAAAAAAGAGGAGTTTTATAATTGAGAATTTTATTTATCCGCGCATACGTGAAAACCTCAAACTGCGTATGTGCAAATAGCAAGAACTGTAGTATACATATTCGATACATTACTTTGTTTATATCTGATTTTAAACAGCGATACAAATATCATTCTGCCAAAAAGAAGGAAATCCAACCTCGAAACGATCACCCGTATTTTGTCTGTGGACATATCCTATTTTTATCTGTGTAACAGTCTAAATATTTCTGAATGCGTGCTATAAAAAAATTGTTTTGTGGCTATTTTTGATAATTTCTAAACATATTTTAATGTTTATTTGATATTTGGGTAACATACCCATATTATATCGAATGGAGGCTAGACTTAAGTTTATAGCTAATTTTTCTTCTTAGATGCTATATCAAGGGCAACTCCGTGCAAGTATATATATATATATATATATATATAATATGCTTCTTGTGGTATTTTGTTACCAAGATCCACATTTATCAGTTATTGATTTAATGCATCGTCCGGATATTGCGGTCGGTATCTGAAAGCATTTCCGTCTTTTGACTAAAGAGACGCCTTTGTCATCAGATAAAGATTTTATCGCCACACGTGTTACTCAGCTTTTCGGTTTGCTTTAAGATAGTAAGAAGAAAAAAAATCGTAGAAGAAACGAGATAGAAACGTCCGCAAGAAGAATCAGAGTGAAAGTTCTTATTTGTTAAGTGATTAAATCTATTACTTTTTTATCGAAAAAATATTATAACTTTAAAAAGAATTAAATGTTGAAATTACAATTTTTTTTATCATCCTATATCCAAGAAAGAGAATATATATATACATTTACGGTTGCACATTTCAAGTTATGTGAGAACATTATTATTTTTAAGTGATTATTTGCCTTACTTAATTTAAGTCATTAACCAGTTTAAACCAGTTAGAAAAAATCACGAGACTTCTCTCTCTCTCTAATGATAATCTTTTTTTAAACTTTCATTTTCAATTTTTCTGGCTGGAAAACAAAGTTTTGGATCTCGACCGATTTTAAGATAAGAAAAACCAGTAATAGCGACGAAAAGTTCACTATTACTGGAAGCTATTGTATAGGTGGTAAAATCCAATGAACGTAATGCAGATGGATATTAAAATTATATTCTAATATTCACAGTATTTTGAGAAATACAATTTGTAAGAATCGCGTATAATATCATTAAAGAATAAATGTAAGCTGCCTTTTACCAAATTGAGATAGTTAAAACTGAAAGAGAATTAAAATAAACAAAACAAGCAAAATCAAACGATAATCTTCTGAGCGCGAGATTTAATTAACTTTATCTTTACTTCTTCTTAATTTTTCTAATTATTAAATTTTGCTCAAAAAGTATATAAATTGCGATCCAACTATCTACCATGGGTACAGAACCTGACTAAGACATATGCATAAGGGATAGCTTCCCCAGGCTTAAAATCGGCTTAATGTTGAGTCTCATAATTGCTGACGTTAAGACAAATGTCTTTATACAACTTTCACAATACTAACAAAAAAAAAACCATATATGATAAATAATAGATTAGATTACTACAATTTTTTTTTAAATTTTTATTTTATTTTTTACCGGCATGAAAATTATTGCCCTAATTTTCTATGAATTTTTATGAGAAAAAATTTCACTAAAATAGATTTCCTATCATGCGTAAGATTAGAAAGAATGACATTCATCAAGCATGGTTCCACTGTAACTTCTTCAAGAAATGCCGATATAATAATTGTTTATTTAAAAAAAAATTTAATTTCTATTTTATAATACAAAAAAAAAGTCAAATTTTTACTTAGGTCAACATGCATGAATTTTCAAAGCCATTTGGGGTAAGGCAATATAGATTAGAAATTTTTAATTTTCTTTATTCTGTTTCATTTTAATTCAAAAATACTTCAAAATGAATCCGGAAAATTAATTAATTAACAATGTTTCATTTTAAATGCATCAGACATTAAGAAAATAAACAGAATAGTGTGAAATAATCTGTCGAAAACATGTTAAGTCTAACCCCGTTAGAATGGGAAAAAACAAACTGTAGCCTTACTCATTTGGTGGTGAGGAAATGAAAATTTTTGGCGATAAAGTTAGTTTTGAATTAATTAATAGAAAATTAATGAAATTTATATTTAAAAAAAGGCACTCAACTAAGGTAAAACAATTTATTTACAGTGTGTACCTGAAATAAAGCAAAAGCGCAAATCAAATCCATATTTCTTTAAAATTATATCAAATCTATTTTATTTATCGATCGAGATTGAGATAGCTACAGCAGTATTATACACATAATTTTCAAACTTTTAATTAAAACGAAACCACAGTTGTCAATAATTACAGCAAACTGCACATGCGTGAATTTCCAACGCCAATTGGGGCAACGCAAACACGTGAATTTTCTACGCCAATTGGAGTAACACAATGCAGATTAGAAATATTTCAAATGAGCCCGAAAAAATCGATTCAAAATGAACCCGAAAAATCGACTAATTAACAACGTTTAGTTTTAAATGCGTCAAACTTTAAGAAAATAAACAGAATCGTTTGAAATAATCGGCCGAAAACATGTTAAGCCTAACGTCATTTGCGTGGGGGAAAAAAGAAACTGAATTCGTTACTTATTTGGTAATGAGAAAATGAAGTTTGTTGGTAAGAAAGTTAGTTTTTATTAATAAAAAAATTAACAAAATTAATGAATTAATATTTTTAAAATCTGTATTAACGTCAATTGTCATCCTCTACAAGTTTCAAAATATGTATTCGAACATGAATGGATACATAAAAAAGTATTTTATTAACGATTTAAAATTCGAACAAGATTTATAGGGATAGTGTGAACTAACAATAGGAATTGAAAAGATATACTAGCTTTCGTTGATTATAGAATTTCCGACGGAAAAATTGGATGATTTTCATTGATTTATTCTCTCCCAAACCTATTTTCTATTTCCGAGTGATCACGTAAAATTACTATTTCTCATTCTACTTTAGTGATTCCCGTGCACCCATTCCCTAATTCCCCATCCCTACTGCCACCTTTGAAGTAGGTCAGAAGATCAGGCACAACTTCGATTAAGATTCAATACCCGTATCGATTCGTGAATCTTCTGTCGCTCGTGATAAATTTATCGGGTACACAGGTCGTTTATTTTAATCATTCGAGTCTTCACAAGTTATTGGGTGCCATCTTGCATATTTGATAAACTTTGCTCTTGAATTCGCAGGCAGTTAGCTTTGACAAGCTATGTTTGTCCTAAATATAAAAATAAATAATGTTTAGAACAGACTTTTTGTGGAAAGTAGGAATTCTTCAATATCAAAGAACGTCCCCAAACGAGATTGCTGAATTTTGACAGTTTCTGCTTTGGTTGTATATCTCAATTTCTACACGCTTCATTTTGAAAAATACATACTTATTACATTTTTTTTCTAAATCGGCAGAAATACCCTCAACTCGACTTACTTATAATTTCAGTTCGTAGTTTTGAGTTTAATGTCATCATAAGATGAAGAAAATTGCATATCCATATTGGAAACTTTTTACCTAATCGAATGGTTCCAAAAGTTGACACATACCATCAATTTTGGTGTAAAAATAAAATGGTTCCAAAATTTGATGCATATCAATTTCGGTGTAAAGATCGAAGGATTTCAAAGTTTGACATATATCAATTTGGGAGTAAAGAGCAAATGGTTTCAAAATTCTTCAAGTATAATCAACTTTCGTATAAATATCGAATGGTACCTAAGTGTGACACATATCAATTTTGATGTAAATACCGAATGGTCCCAAAATTCGACAATTATAATCAATTTTGATGTAAAGATCGAAAGATTCCTAGGTTTGGCACATATCATCAGTTTTGGAATAAAAATCGAATGATCCCAAAATTTGACACACATCATCAATTTGAGTGTAAAGATCAAAAGGTTCCTAAGTTTGACGTATATCAATTTGGGGAGTAAAGATCTAATGGTCCCAAAAGTTGACACATATCATCAATTTGAGTGTTAAGGTCACCCACTGAAATTCATCAATCTACTGTAGTGTGCTTTTGAGTTATTGTGTTCACTCACATACACACCGATTATAGACTGATAGATAGTCCAACCAAATGATGTCCAAAATTTCATAAGTATCTGAATTCCGATGACAACACTGTACACTAACTTTCATCCGTCTAATTCTTTGTGATTTTGACTTGTTGCATTTACATGCATACGGGGAGACAAACAGACAAACGAGGGGGAACTGTTCAAGTCTTTTATTCGTAACCATTTTAATATAATGTTCTTATAGTTTGTTTCATTCTTGTGCATAGCATATAAATAATTACTAGTAGCAAATAATTAACAAATAGTTATTAAAATTAACTAAAATTTTGTCCAAAAAAGTCAAAAACCCCATTGATTGAAATAAATCGAATGTTCTAAGCTTCTCTGTAATTTTTTTTTATCATATTCGTAAAAGAATTCTAGTCACTTTCTCATTTTCTAAAAATGTATTATTTTCCTTTATCTAAGCTTCTTAAAAATAATTCTCCTCTAACTATATTCAATTAAGTATACTAAAAAATTTACTGTATTCTAAGAAGAGATCTAGGCTTAGCTGCGAATGGGTTAAGAAAAGTGTTGATTTACTGTCATCTAAGATTCTCTATAAAATTCTTTCTTCGTATAAGAATTCTAAGTATTTTACTGTATTCTAAGAAAAACGTTCATTTTCATTCATCTAAGCTTCTCGATCCAAATTCTCTTGTATTCTTTTCATTAACTTAATCTTCATCCCAAATTTCCCACGCACCCATTTCCCAATTTCCCCACCGAATAAAATGGGTCAGAAAATAGCTCTGGAGTCCGATTAAGATTCAGAACCCGTATGGATTCGGTAGCTATCGATGGAGAACTTTCATTGTTACGCAGGTGATTACCATCATCATCATCACTGCAGACCTTGATAAGGCACTGGGTTCTAATTACCATAAACGAAGGTTAATAATAGTCAGGAAATGAGATTAACAAACTCATGTCCTGATTTCTCTCTCAAACGAGCGAGATGAGAGATGGTTAGAGTTAAGTAAGTGTTCCTCGGGGTTTTTAATTATTTCTTATGGCGTGCGTTCCGTATTATTAACGCGTTTGTTTCTATTTGAACAACTAGAATCAGAGTTACAATGGTGTAGAAAATTTTGCAGGTTATCTATAATACACAAGCATGTAAAGATTCAAAACTATCAACAATTTCACATTCGTAAGGTTCACAAACATGAAGATATATTGCAATTTAATCATATATTTTTTATTATTATACTTCATTAAAAAGTAAAATAACTCCTATTAAAATCCTGCATTTAATTAATATTCTGTTTATAGATGATTAGCAAATTAGTACCAAATTGTAACAACTTCGAAAAATGTATCTATAAAATTTGCGATATGAACAACTTAAGTGATATCTGATGGCAACATACTAATGGCACGACGCTGATGTCACCAACAAATAACAAACTTTATAATCATCTTGCTAGCATGTAACGCTTGACTTTGACAAATGACCAGCTTGCACTAAGTTGGCATTATCTACAAATAACAATTGGCTTTCCAATCATCGTATTGGCATCAAAGGCAAAACTGCCATTTTACCACATTGATGTCACCGGGAAATAACAATTATCTTTCCAATCATCATACTGATATGTAATGCTTTTCACTGACAAGTAACGACCAGCTTGCACCAAGTTGGCATTATCACCAAATAACAATCGGCTTTCCAGTCATCATGTTGACATCAAAGGCAAAACGACCATTTGGGTTACATTGATGTCACCGCAAATAACTATTGGCTTTCCATTCGTCATGGTGATATAAAAGGCAAATAATATCCAGCTTGCCCCTCGTTGGTTCATTGGCAAATAACATTTGGCTTTACTTTCATCCTTTTGACATATAACACTTGTCGCTGATAAATAACGATCAGTTTACGCAAAGAGGTTTTATCATGAAATAACAATTGGCTTTCTACTCATCATGTTGACGTCAAAAAAAATCATTTTCACCAAGTTGATGTCACTGGCAAATAACAATTGGCTTTCCAATCCTTGTGCTAATATATAACGTTTATCGCTGTCAAATAACAAAAAGCTTGTGCCAATTTGGCTCATTGACAAATAACGATTGGCTTTTTAATCCTCATGTTGATGCCACTGGCAAATAATGACTAATTTGCCAATGGCACCACGTTTGTGTCACTGAACCTGAAAATATTAACAGGCGAATGAAAATTCTATTATAGAATTCCTTCTTCAAAAACATGAAACAACTAAAATTTGATCAAATTATTCAATAAAGCTCACAAACTTGAAATGCTCAACAAAATTTTGTACTTACCATAATTTGAGTGTTTGTATGATTTATTTACATAAAGTGTTCCTGTTTAAGAATTTCGTTCGTAATAATCATACCTTTTTTCATTATCTCTTTCAATTTCAAATCTTCTGTATTTATAAAATAGATATCCTAATGTTTTATAGTTCTTAGAATTATCTTTTTTTTTTTTGCTAATTTATTTAGTGTGAAACAAGACTAAGCATCTTTCTGATTGGCCTGCCTGTGGTCAACTCAGCCTAACAATTCTAGGCAGCTGACTGTTCGGAAATCTATTGTTGTCAATAATCCGTTATACCATTGTCAATTTCGAAATTTTTTTTGGCCCAATTGATTAAAAAAATGTCCTTCAAGCTCATTATGCCAATCTTGGCTAGACTTTTTTTTTATCATACTTATCTATTTTTTCATTGCTAATGCCAAACAAATAAAGAAGTAGACAAGAATCCAGCCAATGACACTATCAATGTTCTATTTAACCAAACGTTTGGTGCATCATGGATAAACTTGGCCCTTGTGCCATTAAACCCCACAAACCAACCAACCAGCCAATGACACCTGACAATAAATGTTAATAATTTTAAATTATTAGTATTTATATTCTTGTTGATTTATTTACTGAGGAACAAGACTAATAACATCTTTTTAATCGGTCTGTCTGTAGCCAACTCAGTCTGTCAATTATTCTAGGCAAGTGACTTGCTCTTGTGTACAGCCGATCACGCCGTCACCACCGAAAGAAGCAGTATCGATAGGATTTGCAGGATTCTACATTGCTAATGCCCTGCATGTTATGAAACAGACAGGAATCTGGCTAATTATACTTGACAAGGAATAAATGTTAAGGTTTTTAAATTCTTAGAATTTGTAGATTTGCAAATTTATTTGGTGGGGAACAAGACTGCTAACATTTTTTAAAATCAGTCTGCCTGTAGATAACTTAGACTACCAATTGTTATAGGCAAATGAGTGCTCATAAATCCCCTATTTTCAATAATCCGCTATATTACGGTTAATTTTGAAATTTCTTGTGGCCCAAATGGTTGAAAAAAAAAAACACCATGTATTTCAATGTGACTACGCCAATCTTGACAAGAATTCTCCCACATAGTTATCTACCATTTCATTGCTAACGCCAAAAAAGTAATGAAAATGGCAGGAATCTGGCTAATTATACTTGACAAGGTATAAATATTTATATTTTTAAATTCTTAGAATTTGTAGATTTGCAAATTTATTTGCTGGAGAACAAGACTGGTAACATTTTTTAAAAAATCAGTCTGCCAGCAGACAACTTAGCCTAGCAATTCTTCTAGGCAAATGACTGCTCAGAAATCTTCTATTTTCAATAATCCGCTATATCACGGCCAATTTTGAAATTTCTTGTGGCCCAAATGTTTGAAGAAAAAAACGTATTTCAATGTGACTACACCAATCTTGACAAGAATTTTCCCACATAGTTATATACTATTTCATTGCCAACGCCAAAAAAATAATGAAACAAACAGGAATCTGGCTAATTATACTTGACAAGGTAGAAATATTAATGTTTTTAAATTCTTAGAATTTGTAGATTAGCAAATTTATTTGCTGGGGAACAAACTGATAACATTTTTTTTTAAATCAGTCTGCCTTTAGACAATTTAGCTTAGCAATTCTTATAGGCAAATGACTGCTCAGAAATCCCCTATTTTCAATAATAAGCTATATCGCGGCCAATTTTGAAATTTCCTGTGCCCCAAATGTTTGACGAAAAAAAAACATGTATTTCAATGTGACTACGCCAACCTTGACAAGAATTTTCCAACATAGTTATATACTATTTCATTGCCAACGCCAAAAAAGTAATGAAACAAACAGTCTGGCTAATTATACTTGACAAGGTACAAATGTTAATGTTTTTAAATTCATAGGACTTGTAGATTAGCAAATTTATTTTCTGGAGAACAAGACTGGTAACATTGTTTTAAAAAATCAATCTGCCTGTAGACAACTTTGCCTAGCAATTCTTCTAGGCAAATGATTGTTCAGAAATCCCTTATTTTCAATATTCCGCTATGTCACAACCAATTTTGAAATTTCTTGTGACCCAAATGGTTGGAGAAAAAACGTCTTTCAATGTGACTTCGCCAATCTTGACAAGAATTCTCCCACATAGTTATCTACCATCGCATTGCTAACGCCAAAAAAGTAATGAAACAAACAGGAATCTGGCCAATTATACTTGACAACTGAATTCGAAAATTTAATTGTTGGGCAATAGAATAATATCTTTTTAATTCACCTGCTTAACACCCTCATGTCATCAATCCAAAGGCCCTAGACAGCTGCCTAGTTATTAATACGCCGTTATTTATATGCTCTCCACGTCACTGTCAAATTTGGCATTTGGGGTGCTCATTGGTTGATTAAAAAAAGGCATATCAACCCTTCAATCTCATTACACCATTCTTGAAAGGGTCATTCTCACTTTACCCACCCACCACTTCTTGCCAAATAAGCGATGGAAGCAAAGACGCCGGAAACAGTCCGCATCCGACGCCATAAATCCATTCAGCCAGATTCTCGAGGGAAACCCCAGACGATAAATCTGTGGCGGGGCGCGAGCGGACAGCTGGCGCAATTAAAAGAAGCGGTTAATTAAACGAGTGGCGGGGTCGTCGACTGCAAGGTTGTTGACGTCTGTCAAGGTTTGGGCCACCCAGTCTTTCCCCCCTCGAGGCGTGCTACCGCTAGCGCTTCCGCGTTTTCGGAAAGCGGGCCTGTTTCGAGTCTGATGGGTCAGTTAACTGGTGGCAGCAAGTGGTCGCTTAATGATGTGGCAGTCAGGATGCATTATAGATGGTGGCCAAAGTAAATTGAATCAGGTGGTTTTTCTTTTAACATTCTTCATTAGTTCATGCCACATTTTTTATACTCAGTCCACAGAACATTAACATAAATCAGAAATGGTTTTGCCTTAACTTTCTCTCGTGTTCTTTGATATCCTCTCATTCCCCATGTAAAAATGTAGAATTTGGGTACAAGGTCAGGAACGTTACTTGTGCCTAGATTTTTATTTTCATGGATCTCATACTTACGAATTCTTAATATGGTAATGACGACCAAATACGTTGTTGTTATTACTTATGGCACTTGGCATGGATAAGCTTCTCAGAGGCATCAGGGAGTTTTAAACCAAAAGGAGCGTCTTTTGTTTTGAAATAGCACCAACTAGGGCCAAGAGTAAGACTTGGCTACTCCATCCTTACAGTCGCTTGCACAGCCCCTTTTTAAGCCTAGTTGCAACGACCTGCGAATCTTCAGTTGGGTCAAGCTTTCCCCAATTTTACCCTTCTTGAAGTTTCTTGGGGTCTTTGATGGACCTGTGGATGTGATCTGGTTTCCCGCAAATTGGCGGTAAAGTGTCCAGACATCAAAGGACCCCCCAAGAAACCACAAGAGGGGTAAAACGGGGGAGCGCATGGCCCAACTGAAGATTCAACAGGTCGTTGGAATTAGACTTTACAGGGACACATATTTATACACCTCATTGATAGTACACAGAAAAACAACCATGCCTAAACCGGGACTCGAACCCGGGACTCCCAACTCTCGAGGAAGACACGCTACCCCTATGCCAGGATGCCCTCAAAACCAAATATGCATTTTGGAAGCTCCCTCCCACACTCTTTTTATGGCCGATTTAAAGTAAAATTTTTATATATAACTGGAATTTTAATTACATTTAGGTTAATAACGTTGTTTTTGAATGGGGGAATGTAATCCCGCTGGGTGAGAAAGTTTGAGAGGGGAGGTTTATCTCAAGAGTTGCCCTCGTTATCTGACTGCGGCTCAAAATTACGAGATTCGTTCAAAAATACCTTAGTGTTGTTTTAAAACGGAATGGTAATATTATTAAACCAAGCTGAACTTAACTCACATATGAGAAAATAATACAAGAGAATGAGTGTGGTTTACTACATTACAGTGTATAAAGGTGCTTTATAAGACTTAACTACTACCAAATCTGATCAGACCCATTCCGAAAGGCGAGGACACACACTTCAAAGTGATAACTTTAATTTGATAGCTAATTTGGCATATATGTAATGGCATATTGTAAGTTAACCCCTTAACCAGTTTGCCCGTACGCCGTACGTGAATCGATTTATCGAATTTTGATAGTTGTAAACAAAAAATAAATCATTCATAACAATTATAATTCAATAGTAAAATGACTTCGAATACGTAGATAAGCCAAGTATTCCATGGATTTCCATTCGAATCAAAAAAAGAAAATATTCCCAAAATAGAAGGTACCATCTTATTAGATAGTAAGGAAAATAAACCAGTTAAGGGGTTAAACACTTTGATTTGTTAAGCTCAGAAAGAAGAAAAAAAATATATATCGCTCTCAAATGCACATTTCTACCCCCTAATTCAAAGCATATATATGCCAAATTTGGTAGTTGTAAGTTAAATAATCTGATTTGTAAAACGCCAACACACATATCCGCCTTTATTAACAGTAGATATGAATTAAATGGTATCTTCCATCCTCACATTCCCCCCCCCCTTTATGTAGTTTTGCTAACATTGCGTGTTCTCAAGCAAAAACTCCATCAACTATATATCCTGCTGAATATTAATCCTTCCAATTTGCATCCTTTTTTCACCTTACCCCTAAAAAAAGCAAATGAATCTATTATTCAGATCGGCGATAAGGCTGTGGGAATCCAGGTTATTCCGATATGGAGCTCTTATTTTTATAGCCACTTTTGAGAAGACAAGCAGAACCGTTTCTCAGGATCAGATCTGGCTTCTTCCAGTACCCGAGGGCATTGTTGCGAGTAAACAAAACGGAAGAGGCTGCCGTCCGAGGGGTGGAAGATGCCTTGTCCGGAAGTGGGTCGATCCCCGAGGGCGGAAGAACCCTTTCGTATGGCAAGGTCGAGGACTTGAAACTCGGTTTCTGGGTCTTCGGTTTCGATTTTGACGATTGTTCTCGGTCAGTTAAACGAACCGGTTAAGGGCAACCGGAACCGCGCGTTGGAGATCGCAAAAGAGATAGGGACTGAAGGCGATTGTTTGTTTGACCATTTAGCGGATAAGAAACCGTTGGGGATTGTGAGCGGCAGATTCATAAAAGGATTAAGTTAAGGGTTGCCGTATATCCACGGTGAAGTCCAGATATTGTATCTTTTCTTTATGTTTTGTTTTCCTAAGTAGACACGTAACGATAGAAATCAGAAGGTCTTTTATGATTATATTGGGGATGATTCAACTGGTCCTTAGATCATAAAGGACCAGTAAACTTGTTTTGTTTTTTTTCTTTCGTGACCTTATTTTAATTATATAAGTTTCCGAGGCTCTATCTATGAAGGAAAATTTCTAACAGTTTCTACTTCAGGCAATTCTATCAGCGGTATTTGATGGAAACATTTTACGGTTTCAGGGCCTGGATATAAGAAGGTCGGATTAAGCATTACATGGGCCCTTGGTCGATTTAAGCTTGGGAAACCCCTCTGCAGTTTTTCCATCTTTCACAACTAGATTGTTTTGTTATCATGCAAGAACATGATGTTGGTTTTGGGATGAGGTTTTTGTATTCAACAGAAATCCATGTGCGAAAAATAAAAATTTTATTATCTGCAGGAGCATTTAAAAAAATCGGCTTTTAATAACGCGTTGTCATTGCATTTACAAAAGTTCTGATTTAAAAAAAAATGTTCATGACTGAAGCAAATAAAACCAAGAGAAATGTTCTTTTGAACACGCGATTATATGAAATGAAATAAATGAGAAATGTGCTATTTCTTTAAACAATCAATGCGAGACAAAAAAAAATTTGGATCGTTGGCAATACTAAAATGACTCATTCAAATGAAACAATTAAAATGAGTAAAAATACAATTTAACTTGCACGAGCACGTGGCGCTTGGCCGTTCAAGAAATGATGTTCCGACATGATACATTGAAATATGCATAGCAGATTTCATTTTAATCTTTATTTAATTTTAACCTAATTTCTCTATAAGCAATATCCATGAAACCAATATTAATGATAAATTGAATTAATGAAACGTTTAATTGCTAGCCACCACCTGGACATTCATTATCAATATTTATCACATTAAAAAAAACTAATTAAAATCTTTGATGCCAAAATGATGAAAAATTGCAATTTTGGAACGCGGTCAAAAGATATCAATACAAAGCTTGCCAGATTTGTTATTATGTATTTAATGTAAAATAAAAGTTGTTTCAGATCAATTTATTAGCTATTGACTCTGCTTCTTATTAAATTCTATATCTGAAAAGGGGTGGATTAATTTAATCTTTCAAGAATACATTATAACAATGAATAGACTTCTACAAGGCAGTGAATAAATTGATGTAATATAGAATCATGTTAAATTAGATTATCATTATTAGATGAATTAGTAAAGTTCAAAAAGGCTTTTAATTATTGCATATTGCTGATAAGATTTTTTTTTTCAATTTTTGCTTTTAGTTCACATTCTTCCTATATATATATATATATATATATATAATCTTGTTCAAATTTTCAATCGTTAATAAAATACTTTTTATTCATCCACTCAAGTTCAAATACATTTTTTACACTTGTAGTAGGGGAAACTTCATGTTAATACAGTTTTTTTCGAATAATAATTCATTAATTTGTTTAATTAATTAAAAACTAACTTTCTCACCAAAAATCTTCATTTCCCCACCGCCAAAAAAGTAAAGAATTCAGTCCCCCCCCAAGATAATGAGGTTAGGCTTAACAAGTTTTAGGCCGATTGTTTCAAATGATTCTGTTCATTTTCTTAGTGTTTGATACATTTAAGATTCAACATTGTTAATTCATAGATTTTTCGGATTTCTTTTGAATTAAATTAATACAGAATAAAAGAAGTTGAAACTTTCTAATCTGTATTGCGTTACCCCAACTGACGGAGAAAATTCTCTCATTTCCGTTGCCCCAATTGGCGTTGAAAATCCACACATGTACACTGTATTCAGATTTATTTTCAGCGGACGCGGAATTGATTTTGTTTTGGCAAGACATAATTTCTTTGATAAATTAATTATATTAATTGTAATTATTTAATCAAATATAACAAAAATAAAAATTTTCTTTGTTGATTTTCAATCGGTAATAAAATACTTCTTATTCATCCCCTCAAGTTCATATACGATTTTTTAAAGCTTGTAGTGGATGACACTCGATGTTAATACAGTGTTTTCAAATGTTAATTAATTATTTTTTAGTAATTAATTTAAAATTAATTTTCTTGCCAAAAATTTTCATTTCCTCACCGCCAAATAAATAACGAATAAAGTTTGTTTTTTCACCACGCCAATGAGTT
>JAOUZG010028872.1:1872435-1898101 GCA_026289955.1 Argiope argentata | reverse complement strand
CCTTTGTCGAGAAAAAACGAAATTACTTTTCGAACGACCCAATATTTCGATTTTATGAAAAAAAAAAAAAAGCTTTAAAACATTTCATCTTTTTATTTATTTATTTATTTATTATTATTTATTATTTTATTTATTATTTATTTATTTATTATTATTTATTATTTTATTTAATTATTATTTATTTATTTATTTAATTATTTAATAATTTTTTTGCTTATTAACTTTTTATGCACGAGATAAAAAGTCAACTCTCATAAAAGGGAAAGAAATTCAAATTTTAACTATTACAATTCATCATTATACTGTTAATTAAAAGCTGATAAAAAAGGTAAAATCAACAAAAAAAATTCCTCTATCAAGGTGGAAGGCAAAGGTGGATTCCACTACATCTCAGTTACTATCTGGAAAACAGATTGTTTATGTTAGAAAGAATAAAAATAAAAGCTTGAAAATAATTTTTCTGTCCTTTACATTTAAGATATTGCTGTTATCGAAACACTTTAAGTATAAAAGTTTTCGTCTTAATGAGACGCTAATTTGGATAGTTAGATTTATTTTTCTGTTTTTACTCTTAAGAAAGTTATAGAGAAATAAAAATTTAAAAGGAGGATGCCTCCTTGTATGGTGTAATAAAATCCAGCAAAAATTGCTGATTCTCTTCTATAGGCATTTTATACAGTAGTTTGGAGAAAAAAAAATCCAAAATTAACATTAAATAAATGTTTTGGAATATATAGTATGATAACATTCTATAATTGTCAATACCACGTTGTCATTATTAATAACAATTGAAAACATTAACCTGATCAGATTGATCTAATTAACCTGATCACATTAAGTGTATCATACTGCAAAAAAAATCAGTCATAAAAGTTCCTTCGTAATGGTGCACAATCGAAGAAGAAAAAAGTTTCACATCCAATTTTAAAATTCGTGTCCGAAACAAATGTGCTATTTATTTCTTAAAATATTGAAGTATAACAAATTGAAATCGAAATTTGTTTGTTTGGGTTTTTTTGCACCAATTTCTTCTAAAATGTTGATTGCATGAAAAATTATTCCCATCTTATGTCTTTTGTATCACCTTTAAATATCACAACTAAAAGAACAAACATTTATGTTATTAAAGAATAGCAACTTAATTTCCATGCAATTTTCACGTCACATTAATAATTTTTTTTTCAAAATTTAATTGTAAGCACCATGTTTTCTATTCTTATAATCAATATCAAATCAGCTGAGTATAGAGGTACAGAGGTAGCGCGTCTTCCTCGTAATCTGGGCGTCCCGGGTTCGAGTCCCGATTAAGGCATGGTTTTTCTTCTGTATACTATTTGTGAGGTGTGTGAATGTGCCCTCCTGTAAAAAGGGACTTTGCAAGTGTGTGTGTGTGTCATTATCATAAGAGCTGGAAGTCAGGCTTCTGCCAAGCCCTTAGAAGCTACTGCACTCCTCTTTCCGTTATAAAGCGGACACGTCATCATCATCAGATCAGATCAAATCAAGTGTATCGATTAATCAAATCTTTCTCTTGAATGATATAGAATATTAAAAAGTATGAATACAAAATATTGGTATATTTGGATTAACTAAAAGGTTAGAACTGAATTCTAATCTCCGGTTTTTACTTATCTTTTTATTTCACTGAATATGAATAATCATGGATAACAACATGGTCGTATAAGTTTAATTGCTTTGGAATGTTCTGCTTATTTTTTTTTAATTCCATTGATTCTAACCAGTGATTAGAAGCATTCGGAATTATGTTACCAAGTCCATTCACACCAAAATGCGAAAACCTTGGGGGTAAAATAACGAATACTATGCGGTCAGGCACATAAACACAGAAAGGAAGATGGTAGTTAGGGCCACGGCAATAAAATCATGAGATGAAATAACTTCTCTTGACGCCGTGGCTATGATCGAGAGGAAAATAAATGGAATACAAAAGGTTGATAAACTTCTGCTGGGTGGTTCAAAGTACGGAGGAAAAAACAAGAGAGGAGTTCAGCTGCTAGCCGAAGGGTCAGACGATATAAGAGGAGGAAATTAAATAAACAGCAACAAACGTTTACTTTATTAAGTTTAAAGTACTTTAAGTGATTTGATATGAATTGTTTTAAATTATTTCTACCTCCAGCAACATCCGATGTATGACATATTGTTTATACAAATATGATTTAATAGAGATTGTTATTGTCATGTGAGAACAAGATGTTGTTTTGGTTAGGAGGTTTTGATGTCTCATGGTTTGGATTAGTTATATTAAAGTCTCTTAAAAGCAACATTAGAGCTATTCTGGGACTGACCTCGGAGTTTTGAGTCGTGGTTGGATGTCGAGGATGACACCTGAGCTGGCACCCCCCTCTCTACATCACACCAGCGGGAGGACGTTAGGCCATGAAGGGTTTAGCGTGCAACTTACAAGACGGTTCTTCGGGGGAATCAGATCTCGAACTTGAAACCTTAAGGCTAAAGCCTTAAGGAGACTTTACCACCAGGCCAAGGCAGCTCCTTTGATATCTCCAAATTTTACGGGCAAAAATATTTTACCTGCTTTTACCAGTATGGCATAATTATTCTGTACGCTTCTTTGACAACAGATGCGTTTTTAGAAGTTTTACCTGCTTTTACCAGCATTTCTTTAATATTACGTATGCTTCTTTGACAGCAGATGAGTTTTTAAAAAGCTGACGAAGAACTATGACAACACAGCTGTTATTTCATATATATATATATAATATGCAGAGAGAGAGGGATAGAGACCAATCAAGGTCTTGTGATTGTTTCAAACCGGTTTAAATTGGCTAAGGACTTAAATCAATTAAGATAAATAATAACTTAAAAATAATAATGTCCTCAAGTAACGAAATTTACGATCAAAGTTTTCATGTTCATTTTGAGATACTATTAAACATATGTAATATCTTTATTAAACATGTGTTGTTTTGTACCAAAATGTCATAAGATGCTGCAGAATATCGCTGCGATATTTTCATGATATTGTGCAGCATTCAGCAATATCCAACAACATCAGGTATTCTTCGTATCTTAAGTTGATGCAATAATGAAAAATAGTAACACAAAGTTTAAGTCTTCCATGAAGAATCCAAATCAGAAATTTATGCAAATGAATTGATCAACGGACCTCTAAAGATTCTGAAAAAGTATCCGGAATAAATGGTGATACTGATAGCGAAGTATTTTTTTTAACAAAAAAGGATGAAATAGATCTGATTGTGGCGGTTCCGGTAAAGCGCTGTTATCACTTATGGCAAGTCATATCTGATTTAGAGCAATATTTTCATGTTGTCTTAAGCCTTCATCTATCCTTTCAAGGGTACTATCACATTCGTTTATATTATCAGTATGAGTATAGTTTTATATCAGGATTGAAAAATAGCATTCATAATTCATTTATATACATTTGTTTCGTTCTTTCATTATATGACTGAAAAAATTTAAGAATCAAGCTCATGCTCTATTTGCAATATATTTTTATCAGCTCGTTAGATTATATCACATTTGTTACAATAATGAGATACATTTTAAAAGTATTGATTTTAGGAAAATATCACAATATTACCAAATTATCTGAAGCTTTGTTATGTTTATAAGTATCTAAGGATGAATTTATGTTTAGACGATATGTGAAGATTTATTTCGTGTATTTAATTACGTGAGGATTTATCATTTATTTAATTACGCCATGATTTATCATTTATTTAAATACGTCATGATTTGTCATTTATTTAATTACGAAAGGATTTATTATTTATCTAATTACATGAGGATTTATTATTTATTTAATTACGAAAGGATTTATCATTTATCTAATTGCGGGAAGATTTATTATTTCTTTAATTACGAAAGGATTTATTATTTATCTAATTATGTGAGGATTTATTATTTCTTTAATTACGTGATATTCGAGGATTTGTGGCTAAATGGTTGTGTAGAACAATATTTAGGATACAACAAATATTATAGTGCATACTTTTCTTAAAATATTTCCGATTTTAAGCACATTTTTAGTTTTCAGAATTTCTAAGTATGCATTTTGATTAAAATAAGTGTTTAATTTTCTATAAAACAAATTTAAAAATTTAAAAGAAAAAAAAAGATTTGCTGCAATTTTTTAGGAAACGCTTTAATTTATATGTGATGTTTTAAATTTGTAAAAAAAATTATAAGTCGATTTCTTTAAATATTTCAGTGAAACTTAATGAATAATTATATTAATCTCATTTCCTTTTTTAATTATTATTATTAGTGATAAATATCGAATTTTGGTACTTGTATTCTTGTTCAAAAATGATTTTTAAAAAATTATCGTTTCAAAATTAAGTATTTCAATAATTTTTAAACATATTATTATATTATTTAGAATTATTTAAGTGATCAAATTGCCTCATATCTCCATATCACCTACATCAATTAAAATTAACATTAAAAATATATATTACCAGTATTATCATTATATTATCATTAAAAATGATTAGCTTATCATGAATCTTAACTCTACTCTAGGGAAACAGTTTTTTCGATTACGAGTTATTTATCGCAATATTTTTTCCCAAGTTTCACAAATATGGGTCAGTTTCTTTTAGAAAAGCTCTTGTCTGCGATATAAATAGTGATGTTCGTGTAAATTATGTCATCAAAAATAACCATCACTTTTATGACCCCCAAGTTAGATGCTTCCTGTATTTTAATTAATATTCATTAAAGATCTAAAAAAATAAGCTTTCTTTAAAGTCATTTGATTTTTCTTTGAAGTATATATCATCAGAATGAAAATAGATTCCAGATACATTTCGATATATTTGAATTATTATTCCTAGAGATATTTACTTTTTATGGATAAAAATCAATACTTCTCATTTAAATAAAAAAATTTTGTAACAAAATTTGTAATTGTAATTTATTTATTTAGTTAACTTTAAATTAATAAAAAAATCATATTAATTAATGCAATTTTACTGATTTAACTTCAATAAAATTTTAACTATATCAATTTAGTGCTCTTAGTTTATGTTAGTTAAAAATGCTTTTTAAACATTTTTTATGCATCCAATTGGAAAGTCTTTTTAATTATAATAAATAAATAAATAATGGAAATATTTGTTTTCTTAATCCTATGACAATGTAAAGTTACAATAGATGTCAATAGATGGAGCCAGCAGCGTTTTTATTCATGTCGTAGCATTCTGAATGATTGTTAACAATTATCGCTAGATTTTACATTAATTGCGATTTACTAATCTTTTTTATCCATCTTAAATTTATTTAGAACTATTATTATTTAAAATCTGGGGTAAATAATATTGAGTTTAATTTCGCTTCTTAACTGCAAATTATTTTTTCTTTGCTTTGTAAGCGCATGTTGTATTAACGAAAACGAACTTTTCTCAGAAATATAGGCATTGTGAGACAGTAACAATTTAAAACTAGAATTTAATTGTTTTCTTTTCTTACATCTATGCAAAAAAATTAGGAAAAACAAATTTTGAAAGATCACGAATCTAAATTCACTTACTCAAATCATTTTATTGCATTGAAATTGTGCATTCCCCGATCTTTAAGTCAGTCATTTTAGTTTTGAAAAGTTCTATAAAGTATAATTTGATATAATTTTTACTTACGATGGCCCAAACACGCGGATAAAAAAAATATTGTAATCATCAAAAAATTTGATCTCGCGAATTTTAAGAATGTTCATATTATGACTTTATATCTGAAAAATAATTTTTTGGATTTAATGTGTGACTGTCATTCAGTCTGTGCGTACGATAACTCAAAAACATTACATATTACAAGTATGAAATTTGGCGTACAGCTTTTTCTAAATTTGGAGGTCTGCTTTTGATAGCTTGAATGATTATACATGAGATGTCGGTCAGTCAGTCTATCTGCGTTCATGGGAACATAGTAATTCAAAAACGCAAATGCTATATAGATTAAATTAAGCATATATATTTACATTAGAAATGCAGTTTTATATCATATTGTGAATCTAATCAGTGGAAATGTTGACTATCTGTCGATCTGCCGATTTTCGAGAATATCACCATGATAACTAATAAACATATAGTGACTTAAAATGAATTAATTATGAAAAATTAATAATGATAATGCTTTAACCTGCCAACGACTTTGAATTTAAAAAAAATACTTAAAATAATGTTTCTAAATTATTAAGTACTAACCTTTACCCGAGATTTCGAAAGCATGGAAAAGCACAGTACTAACTTTAAAAAAATTATTTACAGAGTGTACCTGAAATAAAGCAAAAGAGCAAATCAAATCCGTATTTCTTTACAAACAAGGCAAGTCTACTTTATTTATCGAACCGAAATTAAGATAGCTACAACAGTATTATACACATATATTTTAAACTGTCAATTAAAATGAAAATACAGTTTTCAACAAGTATAGCACATTGCGCATGCGTGAATTTCCAACGCCAATTGGTGTAACACAAATGCGCGTATTATTTATTTCAGATGGGGTAACACGATACAGATAGGAAATTTTTAATTTTCTTTATTCTGTTTTATTTTAATTCAAAAATACTTCAAGATGAATCTGAAAAATCGATGAATTAACAATGTTTAATTTTAAATGCACCAAACATTTTTTAAAAAAATAAACAGGATCGTTTGAAATAGCTAGTTGAAAACATGTTAAGCCTAAACTCATTAGCGTGGGGGGGGGGAACACTGAAGACTCACTCATTAACCACTCAATTAAATGGAATAAATAGCAGCCTATGTTCTTCTGTAGACTACAATCTATTTCTGTGCTAAATTTCATCCCATTTCATTCTGCTGTTCTGGCGTGATTGACTAACATCATCCATCCATCCATCCAAACTTTCATATTTAAAATAGTAGTATAGATTACATGATGTTCAATTACATAACCTTTGTAAATCATATGAAAATTAAAAAATGAAATTAGTCAAAGAATGTCTCAGAATGAATATCTACCCCTTTCCCAGCAAAAACTCACCAGGTCCTTAAGTTAATGTCTTTTTGCCCTGTTTAAGACCCCCCCCTCGGTTTGCAGAACATGAGATAAAAAAAAAGTTTGATGTAATATGGTTTACGCAATAGCACTTATCATATGACTGTGACCTCAGGTAAACGTACTTACTCCGTTACGCGTACAAAACCAAAATCCTTCGAATCAGATGAAGATCCTTAAAATCAATTGAGGCGAATTTGAATTCAGAACATGAAGCAAAAATCGGATTACTAAACAGGTGGTATTTCGAACAGAGCGCGATAGATGTAAGCGGAGAGAAATCACGATTTCTTTCTTTTTTTTATTTTTTGACACCCACCTATCAACTTTCCGGATATGCGAGTGATCCGGCTCACGTGATTCAAATTCCCCGTGCCCGCATCTGTGGCAACAGAAGCTCACTTTTCAAATCGTCTGCCCGACGCCCATTGTCATAACAGCAGACGATAATAATAAGAGGGATAAGAAAATCTTGATGGAATTTTTACTTTCAGTGTAGAGAAGTATGAAATAGAGATTATGAATAGGATATTATATTTTGCAGCTTTATTGAATTAATATATTTAAATTTTGAAAGGGGCATTTAAAGGGGAGATAGAATTCCTTTTCTTACAATTTCCTTTCGTGAAATTATTTATCTGGAACACGGCTGCTGAATTTTTATATTAAAATAAGATGTATTTTCATTCATGAATAGTATTTAAAGCAAAACAGATGTCTGTTTTTATTGTTTTATTTTTTTTTATTATTTTTTTATCTTATTTATTTTTTATTTATTTATTTATTTATTTATTTATTTTTGTAATGCATAGGAGTGTACAGATCGTTTTTATAAAACTACCAATATTTAGTGAAAGAGTTGTTATGAGTTAAAAAGTTATCATTATGAGTTTTATTTTTTTTATTTTTTTCGTAAATGCACAAATTTAAATTTTATTTTGTTGTTTGGTTTAAAATCGTTTGCCATATTTATGAACTGAGTTCGTTTGTCGCGGAAATAAGAATGTAACATTAAAAATTATTTTTTGAAAAGAAATTTCTAAAAAGATTAACGTTTTTATTTCAAAACATCGTAATTTAATTCCTTTATCTTTATACATTTTTTTTAAATTTATTTTTAACTATACAACAGTGATAACATGCATTCAAAAAATGAATTTATTGTTGTCGCAACTTGCTTGCGTATAAATGCAGTAGCTGAAAAGAAAAGAAAAGTTATTGAAAAATAAAATTTTTATTTATTTATTTTGCCGAAAAAATGTAATCGCTTTATTAAAATTTATTTTTATTTTATTTTATTTTTTTGAATTTCAAGGTAATATAAAAATGGTATATGGATAAAATTTCTATTAAAAATCAATTTAAGATTTTAAAACACTTATGCAGTAAATATCTACAACCGAGGAATTGCATCTACAACAATAAGCTAAATTGATAGCTATAGATAAATAATCTGACCTGTGAACGCTCAAGATTTATTTATTGTCTCAAACTGTAGTTTACAAAAGAGCATGCTAGCCTATCATCAAGAAAAGTACACTATTATCATATTTAGCAAAATTAATATCAAAAGTTATTAAATATGTATACAAGCAATCAAATGCAAGATACAAAGTGTTTGACAATGTACAAATGAAAATAAAAGTGGTCGCATAATAGATTTGTTTCATTAACGAAAAAATCCTATAAATGCACATTTACATTTCTTCATAGTCTTATTAAAAGTTTCTTTTATCATGTAAATTCGTAATAAATTATATGAACAACAAATAAATAAATTATATTTTATAAATAATATAAAATAAATTAATCATCTTTTTTTAATTTCAAAATCTACTGTACTTAAGCAATAAATTTAAAAGTTTCTTTTATTGAAATTGCCTCTTTTCAATATCCAAATCTAGTAATTTTGAAATTTACTTTGTTATTGAATGATCCAGTTAGAACCACAGCATAAATTTTTTTTAGTCAATTGACAGAACAAAATTCTTCAAAAATATATCATTTTTTGACCCTAATAAGTTAAGATATTTGAATTATTTAATTGT
Source organism: Argiope argentata (assembly GCA_026289955.1). NCBI lineage: Eukaryota > Metazoa > Arthropoda > Arachnida > Araneae > Araneidae > Argiope > Argiope argentata. The sequence goes on along the minus strand of JAOUZG010028872.1, from coordinate 1,889,024 downwards.
TTAAATATCAAAATTATAATTTTCAGTTTTTAAAATTCTATAATGCTATATCCGAATGTCGCATGTTTATAAATGCCAAAGTCAAATACAGAATATAATAAAACTTTGCTTCGCATTAAAACATAAATGCGTTCATCATAAATTGATGTTACTTTACACATCTATTTTTGCATTCTTTAAATTTTAAATACTTCCATCAAATATCAATATTTTTTCTGCTTAATTAATAATCTAAATTGATATTCTGAGGTTGAACAACTAAGGCTTTGCATTTAATACCATCTATTATTTAATTATAAATGTTTTTTGCATCTCTAATGAATTTTTATTCTTATATGATGCTTTAGATAAGAGTTTTTTTTTTCCAAAATTACATTTCAATCTAATCAAATCAAATAAGATTAATTGTTCTACTTAATTAACGAAGTTCTATTTAATTAAAAGTATTGATTTGAACAAATGGCATTTTTTAAAACTAAAAACAATACCAAACAGACGATTTATCGTCAAAAATATTTATAAAGAAGTAAAGTTTTTTTTTCAGTTATTGAATTAATTGCAAGAAGTTTTATAGCAAGAAGATGTAATTTAACTTCATTTCACTCATTTAAAAAACATCAGCTGCTTTATTTCACCTACTTTAACCTAATATTTTACTGAGCACATGCGTATAAGATAAAATATCGTTTGTTATTAATAAAACACGCCATTGAAATAAATAAATAAAATAAAATAATGGAGCGGTAACAAATCTACCGTTTCCATAACAACGAAGTGCAGTTTCCGCACGCAAGATTGGATGCCGTTTGAACGCGATAATGAGAACAATTGTCGCCGCTTTTTGGCGCTCTTTTTACAGCGTTAGGGTGGAGGTGGGGTGGAATTGGAGCTTGTGATGAGCATCCCGGAACTTTCGGCCGGGCCTTGACACGGATGTTTGCGAGTGACGTCACAGCTTTCGGACTTAGCGAACAGAGAATTAGTGTCGAGCTGTGGTAGAAGTTTTTTTCTCCTCTCTCTCTCTACACAGTATCGTTTGGAGACAAGAATTCTTTTTTTCGTTTTCAAATGATGTTTACAAGTCGAGCTCTTGCTGATTTGTACAGAGACTGAAACTGGAACAAAATAATTTATTACGGAGTAATGTTTGCAGGAATTAGCAATCGGTAGAAAACTATTTAAAATATTTCTAAATAATCGCTAACTTTATAATAACGTAAATGCTTTAAAGCTTTTATACCGCTTATATATTAGTAAACTTTAGCATACTTGCTTTTATGCGTTAATGAATAAATGTTGTGAAATGTGCAATTATTTAAATATCAATATTTTTTAACAATGGGCTAATTAACTATAAAAAATAACTGTCAAATAGTGATAAAATTAATATATTATTTATCGTGATAATGTGCTTGAAATTTTAAATGCGAGTTTAATGACAAATCATAAATGAAAATAAAAATAGCATTTGGAAAAGTTATTTACAGCAGCTGTAAGAACAAGCATTTTGAACTACAAAAAATGTTCTGTTCCATTTTTTAAAGATAAAGTCCTCTACAAATTAAATAGTTTGATTTAATAAATTATTTTTTCAAATAAATAACAAAAATTCTGAAAGCAGGAAAATCGTTTGCAGAAAAGTCAATTTTCAGCAATATTAAAATATTTTTTATTAGACAATGATGGCCTTTAAATGCGAGGGAAAGAATTGAACGAATAATTTGAAAAGAAGAAGAATTAGATTTTGATTAAAAACCTTAAAAATATAACTTATTATAAAGAAGTTTATTCATTATCATAAATTATATTTTAATTTAATAAGTCCTTTTTTATTTAAATAATGAGTATAGAAAATCATTTATTTTACTCAAATAATTCCTTATTTTATTTGTAAAATAATTTTACATGCAATACTTCTATTTTTATGTAAATAAATTAATAAATAAAGGAATTAGAAATGTAAAATTCTTTTGCAATAACTAACAATTAAATCTCGTTATTTAATAAAATTCGATGTAAACCTAGTGGATTTGCTTTTAAATATCCAATTGTACTTTTGCCAAAACGAATGCATTCGTTAGACAAAAGCGATAAAATTAAGGCAAATCACAAAATTATTACTTGCTTTAGAACTGCTTTTATTTAAAATGTATAATTTTATAAATTTTAAATTTTCAAAAATAAAATAAAGTTTGGAAATGAAAATAGCATTTCATTTACGTTAACTTTTTTTTTCAGTTATGATGTTTATCGGTGTTAGTTTCGGAATCTATAATCTAACGATTTTAAAATTTAAATATTATCTGCTCAACGGTTAAATTCATGTTTAATCATACTCTCAGTTTTACAATCAACGTTGTTACTGAATATATTAATGATGTTTTTTTTTTAATTTAAGATTTTAAAACGCAATACAGTTGTGAATAAAATCAATTCCTAAAAGATTGCAGAATACCTTTTTTTTTTAATTATTATTATTATTTTAGAACAGGATATTTAACATTTTATTTTAATCAAATTGTATACTTCAAAAATTCTGAAAGTTAAAAATATGCTTAAAAACGGAACTAAAATCTTAATTTTTCGGGGAACCGGAATTAGTTAATTTATTTTTATTGTTTTTTTTTTCTATGACTCAGTGGTCCTTATCGAATTTCTTTTTACTGTAAGCCATTCACCATTTACTGATAAATGATCCAACAAAATAATCACGCTTTGTTTTATCTTCTCCAAACAAGTGGTTTATTAAGAGATTTTAAATTTAGATAAATCAATTATCGTCTAACAGTATTTTTAGCGCAACCGTGAGCTATTCAATGATTCTTTCGTCAAACGATAAATGTATTTCGCGTAAACCAATATTCGTTGCGTATTTTATTTTTTGTATTTCCTTCAATTTTGAGGAATTACGAAACTTTTAATGTTTTAGATCAACTAATGAGTTAATTAAATCGAGTAGTAGTATAATTTGTTTAAATCGAGTGGCAACAACATGAAATTATCTTATAAAAGCTATCAAAGAAAATTAATTATAAAGTTATTTTCTTTATTTTTGGACATAAAGATGTATTGAATGTATATATGCCTCAATATTTAAATGAAATATTTTCATTTTGCGATTTTTTATTAAAAATATTCTTTAATTTTATTAAAAATATTCTTCAATTTTAAATTAAAAAGAGAAAAAAAAAGAGTTCAGAATATTATCCTACAGAAGAAAAAATTGTAAAGAAACAAATTAGAATTTTTCAGAAATATATTTTAGAAATTATTTAAATTTATTAATTTTGTTAAAATCTTTCAGCGATGTGTTATTAATGAGGTGTTATTCATATTTAAAAATTAAAAAAATTAAATATTTGAAAATTAACAAACATCTTTGAAAATATAGTAAAAATTCTAATACTGTTTGTTAATAGTGCTATAATATTTGTATTAAGTAACAAAAAAAAATCTGTTTGAACATCATTTTAATTTATGTTAAGATAAATTATGTTTAATTTATGTTTCCATAAAAAAAGTATTGTTTTTAAAAAATTTTGAATTTTTGAAGTAAAATTTAATTTAAAACAAAATTGTTTTATTATTATTATTAAAACACTGAAAGTAAGCAGAAAAACTGAATTTTTTAAAGATTCAGATGCCAACTGACGTTTTAGCTTATGATGCAACAAGTATCTATCATTATTCAGGTATTAAATGTTTTAAAAAATTCTAATTCGCTTTTGAAAATAAATAAATAAACGTTCTTTTTTGCTGTTTAAACTTTTTTTCCCCACCATTATTCCGAATTCCATAAAATGTGGGGCAAAATCAGTTCCACATTCCGAAAAGTAGAATGACTTCCGATTACATTCTCGGAAGTACCTGCTCTTGAAAAAAATACTGACCTTGATCTGACCTACAAAAATTTCTTCTTTTATTCCCGGTTCAAGGACATTCATTTACGGCTGGTATTAATTGTACCAAAAGACTGTTAAAATTTTCTGGAGCAAGTTTTTTCCTAGCCTGTGGCTAGTATTCATGTTTGAGGATTCTGCGAGTTTAAATATATATCTGTAAAGAAAAAAAATTCTTATTTTTTTTTCCTCGTTAATTAATTAGAGATGTAATTTCTACTTTAAAAAATTATACTTTATTACAAAAACTGGTCAAAACAGATTTACGAAGAAAAAAATCTTTATTCTTTTTTTTTAAAGACAGGTTTATAATAAAACATCTTAAGCTGTGAATCGAGACGGCGAAATGACTACCGAAGCACTATTTGGGATCGCCGTGACATCATAAATTTTTTATCGTTTGTCTAATTTTATTGATTATTTATAATAATAAATTTAATGAAAACGATTTTTTAAAACTGGAGAAATTTAATTAAGAGGTTTTTGTTAGTATAATAAAAGTAAATTTTTATTTAATTACACGCTACTTTTTAATTTTTAATATGTAATTCAACCGAATTAACCCAATGGGTTAGACGATCCATCCAGTTTTGTACAGTAAAACCACCATAGCTGTAATGCCAGCTGTAAAGCTAAAAAATAAGTTTTTTTTTTTTTTTTTTTTTTTTTGTAAAGACGATGTTTTTTTGAAGTTATATATCTTCATGTTTTATTCTTTTGTAATTCTTTTTTTAACCGGAAATTGTGGTTTTACTATTATCTGCAAGTGGGTTTTCCCCTCTCTTTTTATCAATTTGTAAACAATGCTATCTTTAAAAATCAACGTCAATATCTGCTACTTACATAGTAGTTTTAGATAGGAAACTCTCCTTTACTTAACATAACCAAATGTTATCGATAAAAGTATTGTTTAAAGATCGAGAAAGCGCCTTACTTTAATTCGAATTCGATGTAAATGCCTTGAATTTCATTCATAAGTATTAGTAATAGTAATAATTTATAGATGAATTTAATAAAGTTTTTTAAAAAATTATTAAATATTAAATAGCTAATTAAATATAAATTAAAATTATATAGTGTATATGATATAAAATGAATGAATGAACTGGGCTATCGAGGTATTATTTTAGTTTTAAAATTTTTATCTCGAATTTATGCCTGTTTTTAATAAATTGTCATCTTTTTTTTAAAAATTATAATTATGAGCTGAAAATGTATATTGATATTAAAGAACAAAAGGATTGATTTGTTTTAATTTTTAAAAATTAGTTTCTGAAAGATTCTTCTGGTATTTTCTCCTATATAAAATATTATCAGACTTCTTTAATCTGGAGCGTTGTCCTCGGTAGAACGACCAAGTATCCTGGGTAATAAGGCAATCTCAATTAGGCAATATTTCTCCTATATAACTAATACTACAACACTAATTTCATTTCTTATTTTAAATCTATATTGTATTTACTCTCTTGAATAAATCGCAGGTAGCCAAGAAAAGCAAAGTGTTTCACTCGAAAGAAAGTAATTTTTATAAGAATAAGTAAAATAATTTTTTTATTGACATACCGATGAACAAAAGTGGAATTTTTACTATGAAGCACCAATAAACTAATGTTTTAATTCGGTTTTTTTTAGCAAATTTTAGTAGCACTTAACAATTTTTAAAAAAAGAATTTTGAAAAATGGAAGGATGATTGAAAAATATTCTGTTTTACGTTCTTGCCCTTGATTTGAAACTCGTGATAAATATAATCTAACATTAGATTATCCTTATTCAGCTTTATTTTTACATTCTGGTAATAACGCATGTAAAAAAAAATCTAGCGATCGTCAAAAAGTTTGTCCTTGTCCTTTTGATAAATTTTCACGTTTTACATCTCCTATATAGCACCATCCTTCCCCCAATTTTTTTAGAATTGATTAGCTACAGTAGATATTGCTTATCTGTAACAGCACAAATCAAAGACTCCTCCGACAGTCTTGCCAAGAGGATGGTTCTATTTATGAGGGCTGTTTAAAATTTCAGCAAAAACCAGCTCCCTGATATTGCTACTTGGACAACCCTCAACAGGTGGCGACGAGGCTATGATTTAGCTGTCGGAAGTCATTTCGTCAGACATTCCAACTTTTTCCGACATTCTTCAGGGGTGATAAAAGTCAGAAGATGCTTAATTCGCTTTGTCAAAAGAAGAAGAAAAAGCACTAAATGCCAGGGAGGCCGAGGGACGGCAAATCTTTGATTCCGTTCTCACAGGTGAGAAGTCAAATAGTTCGTTTCGGGGAGGAGATTCCTTCACCTCAACCCCCCACAGAATGACCTCGGTACCGGAATGGCGGCACAGGGACAGTCATGTGTCATTAAGCAATAAAAGATAACAATGCCCACACAGTGAGTCTGATAAATCGTGTGATTTCTTCACAGGTGGCGTGGCCAACTTTTCAAGATTCTTTAAATGGGCCCTTTTTCTAAACTGTCCACAGTGGCGATTCCTGCTCAATGGCCGACCAATCATCATGTTTGTTTACGATTGCGGACGATTATTTAGGATTGCCAGATTAATTGGGCGCTACTCTTCGTGTGCGTTCTAAAACGTATTGAAAAATGCTTAGGTATTACGGGCTAACATGCAGCTAATAGTGAGAAACAATATTTTACCATTATTATTTTGTTTTGGATAAGTTAATAGAGTTGCGAGTTTAATAAAGTTGGCTTTGAATAGCTATGTCCAGTTCCCAGAAGCGGCGGCAGGAATTTGCCGACGGGGAGGCAAGGCAAATACGACAGGGGGGAAGCACAATATATCTCATTTGGCTCCAAAATAACTCAAAGTAGTTAATTTTACATTTAATTAAAGAAAATCAAGTATTATTTAGATTTTTTTTTTTTTAATTCAGAAACTGGACCTTCCTTTCATTGTTTATTGCACATTTGTAACAAAAAAATTATGCGATATGACGCGATATCTCAACCACTTGTCGGATATATTGCCAAAATAAGAGCAAATTATAAGTTAAATGAACGACCCTTTAATCAAATGTCAGAAATCTGCTGACTTGAGTTTATAGTCGATTGATCAAAAATTGTCAAGAAATTAGCTTACCACCTTTTTCGTTTATATTGTCAAGAGTAGTACAAATTATAATCTGAATGAACGACATTTGAATGAAACGACTGAAAATCTGCTTAACATATGCCTTCGACATCCATTATTTTCCATTTTTAGGTCTATCAAAAATTGTCTATGAAAATACGGCATATTATTGATCTGCCACCCTATCGGAATATTTTGCCAAATATAGTCTAAACAATTTAACCATTACTGGGATATTTCGATTGTTTACAATATATTAATTTCGGGAAGGTGTTTAAATAATCATATTCGATAATGCTCAGCTCTAAGCAACCATCCTGAAATGGTAAACCTTTTTGTAGACGAAACTCTAAGCATCTCGCCGACGGGGGGGGGACAAGAGGCTACCGACAGGGGGGAAATTGTCCCCCTCCTGCTATTGTCACCTCTGCCATTTCTTGTTTTATAAGATGGAACTGAACTAAATGAATGTTGGATTAGCAGATATGTAATATGCAAGCAACACCCCTACCCAACCAGAGGCCATTTTGAAATTGATGGAATGGCCAAATAAAAAACCCATTTAGCACAAAGGAACAACGATATTTAAATAGATTCGACACTTGCAAACAACAAAAAACCCTCTAGAAAAAAAAAAACAATTTGGTTCAGAAAAAAAAAACATGTTAACCTTCTATGGGCCAAATTTTTGTTTTAACTACAAAAAAAATTATGGGAACGGGAAATCAGGAAATATTAACCTATATATGCAAATGAAAACAAATTTTTGTGTTTAAACAATTTTATTGCGTTATAATCATTACGTGATTTTCAAGTCAAACCGGCCTATAAAATTTGCACTTCTGTGTATGATAGCTCGTAGGTGAAAGTTCATAAAACAATTTGAATTTGATGTAAGGCATAAATGTACATGCATCCATAAACAGAGTTTGGTAATCACTGACAAAAGCACAAATAATTTCAATTGGATCAAATGGTTTCGCGTAGTTTTACTGCCAACAATTTGAAAAGAAATTATTTCACTATTTAAGGTTTATGAACCTAGCAATGGTCATGAATACTAGTACTGGTTGTGTTTGCAACGTCATAGAGTTAAGAGTTATGCGCCATCTTATGAAAAAATCTATAACTATTTTGTAAAATGTCGATAAATTGAAATGTGACATGAAAGTTACACGGGCCCATAGAGGGTTAAATTGTGAAAAATTAAAAACGCATAAAATACATTAATTGTACGTTAACTTTTTATATTAAAAGATAACTAAGGACAAGAATTTGTAAAATTGTCCTTAATAGAAGATTTAATGATTGGAATTTTTAAGATTTCTTCGGAGGTAAGAGACATCTAATTTCAAAAGCTGATATACTCTATTTTCCTCTGATCTTCAACATTTTCATTTATAATGATTTAAATATAAAAAAGAATAAAAGGAAATCTGCTATGCATATTTCAATGTATTATGTCAGAACATCATTTCTTGAACGGCCAAGCACCACGTGCTCGTGCGAGTTAAATTATATTTTTATTCATTTTAATCGATTCATTGGATGAGTCACATTAGTATTGCAAACGATCCAAAAAACATTGTCTCGCATTTATTGCTTAAAAAATATATCGCATTTCTTATTCATTTTTCATATAATCACGTGCTCAAATATTTTATTTGCTGTAGTCCTTAACTTATTTTTTTTTAATCAGAGCTTTTGTCAATGCGATGGCAGCGCGTTATTAAAAGCTGATTTATTTGAGATGCTCGTTCAGATAATAAATTTTTTATTTTTCGCTTACGGACTTTTGTTGACGCCAAAAACCTCTGAATGTTTTTGCTAAATTATATATTTTTTACAGTATTAATTCATTTTCATATTCATCAACTACCAAAATGTTTAAACAAAAGATCCCCAAAAGGCTAAATAATCTTTATGAACACTTGTTACGAAAAAAAAACTAAAATCAGAAGGGGTGGGGGAGAGCTCTCTGCCACCTGACTCAGACCAAAATACCATTGAAAAGGATTAGGAATAACCCTTTCTTATCTCCAAGCTTCAACCAGGTAAGCGCTCAGGTGTCTCCACTTCTGAAGGTTGTAATTTTCGCGGTTTAACCCCCTGCGAGCGTGTCTAAGATGACAGTGGGTGGTAAAAGGCTGCCAAACAAATTCGTTTTGTTAAGGAGACAGTGCTGATATGTCAAGTCCTTTCAGATGCTAGAGCAACAGATGGCACCGAGCATTTCCAGATGCGCAGTTTCGTACCCGAAATATACACAAGTTTTTACTGTCTTATATATGAAAAATAAAACGAGTTTTGTTTAAATTATTTATAGTGACATTTCTTTTTGAAGACACAGGGATTTAAAGGGGCAGGGGAACAGATATAATAATTTCGGAAAGTGGTCAAGTGAGGAGGAGGACATTTGAGTTGGAGGGTGTTTTTATGTTTGAAGTTACACACCACATTATTCAAAGGACGCTTGATCCATAATGTTACATTAATCCTTATTAATCATTAATAACAATTTATCCTAATTAATTTAAGTCATTAACCAATTTAAACCAATTTGAAACAATCACGACACTTATCTATCTTTATCCCTCTCTCTGTCTGTATATATATAATATATTATAATGATAATTCTTTAAACTTTCATTTTCAATTTTTCTAGCTAGCAAACAAAGTTTTGGAGCTATGATGTCACAGTTCTTCATCAGTCTTTTTAAAACGCATCTGCTTGCAAAGAAGCATATGTAATAATAAAGAAATACTGGTAAAAGCAGGTTCAACTTTTTTTTAACGCATCTGCTTTCAAAGAAACGTATGTAATAATAATGCAATACTGCTGGCTTCCTGATATAAGAGTAACGCGTCTTCCTCGTGATCTGGACGTTCCAGGTTGGAGTCCAGGTTAGGGCATGGTTGTTCTTCTATACACTATCTGTAAGGTGTGTGAATACGCCCCCCCCCCCTGTAAAAAGAGACTGTGCAAGCGAAGGTGATAAGTGTGTGGCCTCTTCATATGAGCTAGAAATCAGACTTCAGCCTTCGGGTGCTCAGGGATCTATACCCTCAGAAGCTACTGCACCCCTTTTTCCGTTGTAAAGTGAATGCGTCACCACCATCATCACGCAATACTGGTAAAAGCAGGTAAAAAAAAATTTGCCTGTAAATTTCGGAGACTTGGAAACCTCCTAACCAAATCAACATCATGTTCTCACGTGATAAAATACATAATCATTCTCTAAGAAGCTTTTAGCGTGAGAACTCCGAAAACAAAAATCTGAGCTCTCGTGGAGATCATGTCACCATCGAACGTCCAAAGTTTTATGACAGGAGATTAGACGTTTGTTAGTAAGCGTGTGTGAAAGTTTCTGGGAGACCAATCATCGCTGATTATTTTGTTATTAATTTATTTTCAATTTTCACGACGCAGAGGTTATAACATTAAGTCCGGAATTCACCTCACGAAGCTCCGAAACGTTTTGCAGAGCTCAGTTTTGTTAAATTGGGAGATTTCACCTTTGACCACTTCACTCCAAGAACAATGACTTCTTCTTAATTACACTGCAAACACTCGACCATCAAATCGAATGCTTCCACCCCCCCCCTCTCCCAACTTTCCTCCTCCCCTTTTTACCTTTTCGTTCGGGAATGCTTTCCGTGCACCTGTTGACCCTCCCCTGCAGGTGATCGGATCCGCCCCCTTCCGATGCTCCTTTTTATTTTTATGTTCTATACAGTAGCTGTGTTGTTCTTGCATCACACCGAGCAGGTCTCTACGGCCCTCTCAGGAATTCGATAGACAGCCTCGTAATTCCGCTGCAGGTGTGTGGAGGGGCATCCAGGGATTTCAGAATCGTTTGGTGTTATTCCAAGGTCTGAGTCATAGCTGGGAGGCCTGGATTTTCATTCGATTGTACCACATTCCTGCGCTGGAGGGCTTCGGGTGGAATCAATACCTGTTGAATTCGAGGAGGCGAGAATGGGTTGTAAATTTCTTCAAAAGACCTTAAATGCAGGGTCTATGCCATTGGTTCTTAACTTTTTTGCTTTCTCGTATACAAAATACAGAGAATGTCTCATTGTTGTTTTAAAAAATTTAAAATGTTTTGAAAAATCTTCATGATTTAGATATCCCTGAATTTGAAAAATACTTTTCTTGCATTATGTCTATCTGTCCGATTATTTATGAAATGCTTAGCTCAAAAATATTTTGAGCGAGGTGAATGAAATTTGGTGCCTGGTGCCTGCCTAGACTAAATATGTAAATTTCAACCAAATTTTAAATAAAATCCATTTAGAGAAAGTCTGCCTGTCTGTCTGGATGTTCGAGAACACGATAACCACAAAACAAGGAGAGTTGGGTACATAAAATTTGGTATACAAGTTTAACAATATAAACTTGTTTTGAACCAAATATGACAAATGGTTAATTATCTTTCGGTCTGTTCTTTCGTATACATGTAAATGTAATAATTCGTAATGCAACGATTTACATTAATGAAATTCTGTATTTGATCCTGTGACTATAATTAAAATTCTGTGCGAAATTTAGGTTCCAATCGATCCGGAAAAAAGGCGTCCAAAACATTTAGTCATAAGATTCAGTAACAATGCCAAATTCATGCCAAGTGACTATGTTTCATAAATATTTCTCGCCAATGTCATGCAAAGACAGCATTCACGAATTTTCCAAGATCCGTAATTTTGTGCGTGATGAGTGAAATAAGATCCTTATTGGAGAGGGTGCCCGAAAGTTTCTCGGAAACTACTAAACTGTTTTTTCATGCCATATATTTGGTGAAGTATAAGCTTACTTTGTTTTTTTTTGATTATAAATTTTGAGCCAAACAACGAAAATGATTAATAATTATGAGTCCTTTTTCCCATATCAAATTTCCCCGAATTTTCTTTTCAGTTTTTTGAAATTCGCTTTTAATGAATATTATAATGCAAATTTTGAAAAAATCAAAATCCGTTTTTGTGATATTAATGTATGTTTATAACATATTATCATCGTCTGTGTGTATGCGTGCGTGCTTGGGTGTGTTTGAATGATATATATAATAGCCCACGTTTTGAAAATTTTCTATTTTTCGAACCCAGATTTCATTTTAATTTCTGAGTCCCATGTTCTTCAATCTGCACCATCAATACTGCTATTATAAATGTGAAAGTTTGAATGGATGATGTTAGTCAATCACGCCAGATCTTAACTGAATTTACACAGAGATAGGTTATAGTCTAGAATAGGTCATAGGCTACTGCTTACTCAGGTTAATTGAGTGATTTTTTATTGATTAAAAACCAGCTTTCCCTCCAAAAATCGTCATTTCCCAGGCCTCCAAGTGAGAAAGACTTCAGTTTGACCCCCCCCCCCCCTCGCTAATGTGGTTAGGCTTAACATGTTTTCGACCGACTGTTTCAAACGATTCTGTTTATTTTCTTAAAGTTTGATGCACTCTTCACACTTTCTTCACATTTTCCATTTCATTCAATGGCTCACCTTTACTTTCAATCCTTCCAACCCTACCTATCCGGTTCATATGGATATATGAAGTTGATAAATATTATTATTTATTTTTTCTTAAACATGGCATGTCTATTTTGTCGAGGTATGCATGGAATCGTATATGTAGGATATGTCTATTGAACAAGGCCCTCAAATGAAAAATTATTATATCTTTAGAACTCAGCAGCAGATGAGAAAAAGTATTACCCAAATTATATTTTTCACGAATGAGAAAAAAAAGTAAAAGAAAAATTTATTACTTAATTAGTATTCACTAAGTAGATGCACATTTTATAGATATTTTCGGAATTACTTGAATAGCTTCAGTCCAATTAACAGCAGTAAACGTGTTTGATTGTCTTCAAGGATCCAGCTCCTGGTGTTTAGTGTTGACACCCGCTGAGTAATGTATCATGCGGAGAGGGAGGAGCTATCGATGTTCTATCCCCCCTCCCCTAGTGTAGAAGAGAGCATCGTCAGATGGAATGTTTATCTGATTTTATGCTTTTAAAGCCAGAATGCCGCAAACATAACGACGGGAGAGCAAAGAAGAATTCCACATCCCTGGACAGATTAACCCACCCTCGCCAATGCAGGTCACAATCGTCATAATTCAATGCGGCACGCACATCTCACCAGCATTTCTTGATAATCTTTAGATTCTTTGATGACATATCCAATAAATTATTAAATATTCTTCTTCCGGCGTTCTGTCATAGGGGTAGTGTGTCTTTCCTATGATCTGGACTCCTGGGTTCGAGTCCCGGGTTCGGCCATAGTTGTTCTGTGTGCTGTTGTTGTTGTTACTTATGGCACTTGTCATGGACAAGCCTCCCGCTGATATAATCAGCAGATTTTAAGCCTAATATATGCGTCTCTTTGTTTTACAAATAGCGCCATCTAGGGCCAAGAGTAACAATTTAGCTACACACACGTCACAACTCTTTTTAGGGGGCGGACTTCATTCATGCAAATTCATTCATTCATCTCAGATCGTAATTTAGATCTGCAACAGAGAACGATCACCTCTGACCCACTACCCCCCAGTGGTATTACTCTCAACATGGAGGACTTTGCAACCACATCAGATTTAACGAGCGCCAGCCGCCACACACTCGGGGAATCTTTAGGCCGGTGAGCTTCGAACCCGCAGCCTAAGAAGTACAAGTTCAACGCTCTACCAACCAGGCTATCCCCGACCTGTTCTGTGTGCTATATGTGGGTTGTGTGACTGTACTTCTTAGGCTGCAAACCTTATTTACCCCCCTGTAAAAAAGGTTTGTGCAAGCGGATATGATGAGCGAATATGAAAAGTTGTACTGTTGACCCAAGTTGGAGCTACTACAAAACAAGAGTCGCTGATTAGACTTAAATCGCTGCCTACCTCAGTGTGCTTGTCCATGGCAAGTGCCATTAGAAACTACAATAACTATTCTTCTATTGCAGCACTTTAAAATTGGACTTCGTGCATGAAATACAGTGGCGTACTTGTGAAGGGGAGAGGCAGGATGATATATGCCCAGATGTTTATTTTTCTGGAAAGTCAGACCAATAAAATGTTAGGGCATTTATTTCAGTTTTTAACATTTGAGAACATGATGTTATTTGGTTTGAGGTTTTTGAAGTCACAAAATGAACGGGTAGAAAATTGGCGATTTATCGCTTTTGGGGAATCCATTTTCCACTTTTAGGGTTATTAGCAAATGTGAAAAATGGTTGCCACATTTGGCGACTTATCACCGACAAAAAGTTACAACTTGGCATGAATATCCGCCATGTACCTGATTCTCTATATATCAACTCATTCTTATTCTGATAGTCACATGATTGTTTCAAACTTGTTTAAATGTGTTAATAATTTAAATTGAGACAAACAAAGCCTTAAAAATAATAATGTTCTTAAATGATAAGACATTTGAGATGGCAGATTTCAATTGTTTTGTTTTATTTACTTTTTGTTAAAATACCATTAAGTTTATGTTTAGCCTTTTATCCATCGTATAGATTCCTTTTGTTTAATTCATTGAAAACCCTCTATAATGTCCCTACTTTTCATTTACGACCTCATGTTCTAATCCAAAAATAACAACTAGTTTCTCTATGCCTAATCTGTCCTTAAAATTTCAAAACCATCCTAAGCATGCTAAACTGCAATTTGCAAAGTACAATGGGATTTTTACTCTGCAATTCTGTTATTTGATTTTATAGAATCTACTTTGGCCATTGGTGCTCAAACTCCTAACTATGGTTTTAATGAGGCATCTGATTGCTATTTCACAATTTGTTTCGAGAGTCTTAGGGATGCATAGTAACGTTTATCATGTGGCATGATCTGACTCTGTAAAGCTGTAGAGTTGGCATAGAGCCACATTATGGCACACGCCCAAATGCTCATCAACGACTCGCTAATCAACTCACTTCTTTCGCCAGCGACTGCGTTTCGAAGCTTTTTGTGCGCGCTTTCTCGAATGGATTTGATAATTCCATTGTGGAAAAAAGAATCAAAGGATCGTCTTGCAACATTCCATCTGGTCGGAAAAGGAGGGTGGCGAAACGAAGGTTGCGCCACTTCTGCGTGGAGATGCGCGGGTCTTCCTGACCCGCAGACCCAGTGATGGCCTTTCAATTAGAGGCTTCCTGCCCCTGACAACTCGGCCCGAAACGGTTCTTTTGTCGGGTGCGGAAGTCTGGTTTCCGGTGACGAAACCGGTGCCCGCTGGCACGTGACAAACTTCACAGGCCGCTTCGCCGGACCGCGCCTCCACAGAATGCCAGGGTGGTTTTCTCCAAGAGGTGGGCTGTGTGAAAAAAGATGCTGCGATCTGAGAAGAAATTGCACCATGATCTCGCCGTTGGATCATTAGAAGCTAATTTAATCAACATTCAGACCTTCTTGCGTAATTCTGAAAGAAAATCGGATCTGTTTTATGCAACAGATCCTCTTTGTCAGATAAGATGCCTTAGGTTTTTTCATTCTAATCTTTTATTCCATAAATTACAATTCTTGTGTTCTCTTGCAATGGGCAGTAACAGTTGCAATTAGCAAATCTGACCAAAGATTTTAAAGGTCATCATTTTTAAGATCTAAATTAGGAGATAAAGTATGAGTGCAATTGTATCTTCCTGTAAATAGTAGCATAATGTATAGGGTGTATGCCGCATGAATTATAAATATTCATCTTTATTGTTTTAATGTTATATTTTTAAAGCCAAATGTGATAAGCGGACAATAGAGTACTTTTGTGCCCCGGGCACCCTTCCGACGTGTACGTTCTTATAGCCCAGGGTAGGGTCGTAAATCTGCCATCTGACCCATTGTAAGACCATTCTCACCAGTGGATGCTTGTCGGTAACTTCTTCCCGGTCGGTAAAGTGAACATACATCAAAGAGCCCCAGATAACCCCGAATAAGAGGACAAAGGGCAAAAGGCGCCAAAATATAAATTTTTTCAGAAAATTTAAAAGAATTCAATTCAAAAGAAAATTTTAGTTTTGTAATTTTATATATTTTTCCCCTCATGCTATTCAGTGCCCTTTTTAACTTCAGTGATGAAAAATAGTGTATTTTATTAAGAACTACCCGGTTTTTATAGAAATATACGTAGCATTTAAATATTTTCTTTAAATCTCTTGTGTTTAACTTGATATTCACGTACCTAAAATTATTCGTATCGCTCATATATTTCGCATTAAAATTATTCGTACCGTTAATACATTTCGCTTAAAAATTATTCGTATCACTCATATATTTCGAATAAAAATTATTTGTACCGTTCATACATTTCGCATAAAAATTATTCGTATCGCTCATATATATCGCATAAAAAATATTCGTACCGTTCATACATTTCGCATAAAAATTATTTGTATCGCTCATATATATCGCATAAAAATTATTCGCATCGCTCATATATATAGCATAAAAATTATTCGTACCGTTCATACATTTCGTATAAAAATTATTCGTATCGCTCATATATATCGCATAAAAATTATTCGTATCGCTCATATATATCGCATAAAAATCATTCGTACCGCTCATATATATCGCATAAAAATTATTCGTACCGCTCAGACATTTCGCATAAAAAT
>JAOUZG010028872.1:1849566-1870628 GCA_026289955.1 Argiope argentata | reverse complement strand
CCACTTCCTCATCAGGGCTGTTCGGTCTTTGTGAAGAAAGCCGTCTGCCCGATGCTTGTAAATACATAAAATGCTGTTTGGGGTGGAAAGGGGGAAGGATGAGTGCCATACCGAACCCAACGGCCAAGAAACAGACGACACTTTCTTGTGATGTTATGTCACAGGGGTCAATGCTTTTATGGCAACGCTTTTTAGCGTCTATGAGACGAATGTACTAAAGTGATGATCCTTGATTGCCAACAGTAATCCTTCGTAGTCCTTTGAAGAGTGTCCTGATATGATGAAGACAGTTGCTTTATTTGGACAATGCACCTTTTGTATTCAAAATCACGTCGGCGCCTTTCATTAGCTAAGCCTACCTATTTGAAATGCCATCACCCCTTCGTTAAAAATGTTCCATAAATAACTTCTTAAATGCCGAGATTTATAGTAATTGTAAGCATAAATACATGGCCATGTGTCTTCATTACATTCTTTATCTTTCATGCAGCTTAGTAAGCACGTTTTAACAAATTTTTCAAAAAATAATTCCATCTTACCACTTTCCAAAATGTTAATACCATGTTAATGGTCGCTTGAAATTACGAACCTTCAATTGGTTTTCTTGCACCTATAATGCAAATTAATATAATTTAATCAGTTCTTTCGTTACTTAACTAACACATGTCTCAAAACGATCGTCAAAATCAGCAACTGGCAGGGTAATTTTCAAGTGATTAGCTTTTCTGAATTTCTATCATGAAAAATACGATATCGATGACAATATGTAAATATTTGTATATTAGAAGTTTGCAGAATCTTATATAAATTATTTTGAAATTTTACAATCACTGATATGGTTAATTATTTAATAAATTGCAAAAAAAAAAAAGACAGAAAGAAAAGAGAGGGGGAAAAAGAAGAAGAAAAAAAAAACAGATCATAAGCAATAATATTTTGTTACTTAAATAATATATATATTTTAAAAATTATATTCATTTATATCAACCAGTATCAGAATTCCCAAGACGAACATTGTCAACGAAATCAAAACAATAAGAACATAAAAAATAAATAAATGAAAACGAAGCAAAAAAATAATATTGATAATGCACATTTGTTTTTCTTCTTTTCGAGATAATAATATCACATAATGAACTGCAAACGACAAAATTAGGAAGTTTGCTGCAAACGATAATATTAAAATTTTAATTGCATAAAAATAATTTTCGTGAATTTTGAATTCCTGATTTAGCTTTTGTCAAACAACGAAGAAATAAAACTTCTTTTTTTGAATTCACCAGGAAGATAATTAATTAAAAATCAATAAAGAATTATTTTGATCATTCTTGTTTTAAATTAGAGAAAAGTGTTCAGTTAATAATGTTTTACAAAAATTTGAAAAGGATTACGGAGTTAGGATGTCGGATGCAAAAGTTTAATTATTAATTCTTTTTCTTTGTTTTTAGAAAATATGCCAATTTAAAGAAGAAAAAATCAAAATTCAGTAAATTACATCAGAGACTCAAAACAAATTATTTTAGAAGGATAATTATTTGTCATTTTTTTATGGTGAATTGATTTATTTTTCAGCAATCATTAGAAACGGTACTGTAAGGAGATATGTATGGAACATATTCCAAAACAACAAAATATATAAAATGAAAGTTTTCTATGTTAAATTTTTACAGCTGGCTATCCAGTTTGCATTGAGGCAGCATTAATCACTATATGTGTACCAAAATTAATGCCTATAAGGGTAATAGGTTTGTATGCATATCAGAGATATATGTAAACTATTCCCTTTGTAAATATACAGTAAGTTAACTATGTTCCATGGACAATTAGGGGGATGGACAATTAATTTTTAAATAAATTTTATTTATCTTAATAATTCCGAATTATTTACTAGCATGTTAAAAAGAAGACATTTTTTGTGGAAAGTCAAAACAATTTGTTGAAAACAAGATCTTATTCAGATAACTAATATTTTATTTTTCCTTTCTAGTATACAGCGTATACAGAAATTATAGTAATCATCAAAAAAAAATCAAACTCGAGATATTGACAAATTTCCACATTTTAGACTTCCTCAACTCAAAATGCATATCTTTGGAAAATGTCCGTCAGTCTGTCTGTGATAAATGTAACTCAACGCTTTGTGCTAGATGGTTGAAATTTGGAATAGGGTTTTAACACCAAATTTGCATTTTTCCATAAAATTTTGAGTAAAGTCTACGCAGAGAAAATCCGTTCGTCCGGCTGTTCGAATACAAGTTAACACGATTATTACAAAACGAAGCGCGCTAGATACATAAGATTCTGCACACAGATTTAAAATCTGTAGTGTAAACACTCATCAATTTTCGAGCCAAATCCAACACCGGATTAACTGTCTATCGGTCTGTACTTTCAAAAACATGTAAACATGGTAGTTAAAAATACGTTAGCAATGACTTAAATATGTCAAATTAGATATGGGATTTGTGACGAAAGGTGCAGTTCTGTGTCTAATCTTTGTTCCTATCGGTTGAGAAAAAACATGCCTAAAGCAGAAATATGTACAATTAACTGCATGCCAGGGAGAAATCGCCAAATAACTCGCCAAGGATGACATGATAGATTCAGTAAAAATGCTGAATTCACGAAAAAGATTAATATTTCGTAGCTATTGTACGCCAGTGCCATGCAAGTCGTTCTCTGTCACGACAAGTTTATTATAGAGTGTACGAGAGAGTTTTGTAGAGACTACTCCCGCTGGTTTTTTTATATTTATTTATTTGTGGTAGAGAAAAATTTCAGTGAAAAGATCTAAGCATTGGAGATGAATAGGAACATGTCAAAACATTTGCAATGACACTTAGAACAAATAATATAAAAAAAAACTTTTTTTAAAAAAATAAATTCTTACTTAGGTTAACAAAGAAATTTTTTTATTTCAATTACTTTTTATTAAATAATTACAATAAATATAAATATGACAGAATCATAATACTAAGAGGGAAAATAGAAAGCGAATTTCCTTGCACTTTTCATTCTTCTTTCTATATATGGGGTTCGAACTCGTAGAGCAAAGGATGCGAATCCAATGCCCTACCAACCAGACTATACCGGCCTGACAGTTATAATTAAAATAAAAATTTGACCAAAAAATTATTCTAGCTTTGAATTATCAACGCCATTTGAGGATTCAAAGCCAGTTGTAACAACTCAAAATGCGTGATTTTTCTACACCAGTTGGGGAACGCAATGCAGATTAGAAATTTCTAATTTACTTTATTATGTATTTCTTTAATTCGAAGATATTTCGAAATTAATCTGAAAAATCGATTCATTAACAATGTTTAATTTTAAATACGTCAAAAATTATGAAAGTGAACAAAATGGTTTAAAATAATAGACTTGAAATATGTTAAGCCTAAACTCATTAGTGTGGAGAAAAAACAAACTGATTTCGTTACTTATTTGGAGGCGGGCAAATAAAGATTTTTATCTAGAAAGTTAGTTTTTAATCAATTAATAAAAAATTAATGAATTCATATTTGAAAAAACTGTATTAATATCAATTTCCATACACTACAAATTTGAAAAAAAATTTACTTGAACTTGATTGGTTGAATGAAAAGTATTTTATTAACGACTGAAAATTTGAACAAGATATAAATATATATAGGGAAAGTGTTAGCTAATAGTAATTAATAAAAACTAATGAATTTATATTTGAAAAAACTGTATTAACATCGATTGTCATCCCCTACAAGTTTGAAAAAATGTATTTGATCTTGATTGGATGAATGAAAAGTATTTTATTAACGACTGAAAATTTGAACAAGATATATCTATATATATAGGGAAAGTGTTAGCTAATAGTAGGAATTGTAAAAGATCTCAGCATTGGAGATGAATAGAGACAAGTAAAGACATTTGCGAACTACACTTAGAAAAATAAACCTTATAATTACACTTAATCACTTCAATAATCGCTCAGAATAATAATCACACTTTAAAAATAAAATAAATCTCATCATCACGGATTGTTATTTAAGAAGAGATATTAGATTCCTTGAGCTCAAACCCACTTCACGAAAAGCAATAATAATCAGCTCCATTTTAATTTAATCTGCTCACAGCCGCCACTTTTACAGCAGATAACTTTTTCGACTCGCTATCAATTAAGATCTTTCCTTCAGTGAGTGTGAAATGTCAGTTCTCGCCTTTTTCCAACAGAAATGGATCTTCCTCATTATCATAATACCTTGTTGGCGAAAAAATAAAATGTTTTAATTTTCGATTCGAATCGGCTTCCATTCCTGGGGCCGATGATATTCGAACACACTCCCCGCTGTTCCAAACCCAATTAAGAATTCAATATAGCTTACTTGCTTCGCTATTTATTGAACAGGTTTCTGCTACTTTCAATAAAAAAAAATGATGACCCGCAAGTGTTCGGGGCCCACACCTGTCCGGGCCCTTCCTAGGCCCTAGGGCGCCGGCCTCTATTGTTCTTCTAGACCCTTTGCTGTGTAATTAAGGCAGGTAATACTTTCCGCAGGTGTTATTTTTTTCTTCTCCCTCTCTCTCTCTTTTAAAAGATGGAAGTTGAAAAAGAAATAAAAAGGAAGCTCTAAGCAGCAGAGTTGTAATTCAACTCACAGTGGCGTTGAAATTCGGTTCGTCTTATTACACTATAATTCGTTTGCAATTAATAGAAGACGAAACGAGTTGGAAATGGGGTCTTCTTTTTATATACATTTTTGTTTTGGAGAATTTTATCTCGGTAATGGGCTCGCTTGAATAGAGGAAGACTTACGTTGTGTTGAAAGTATTACTTCGCATTGATTTGTGATTTCATTATATATAACTTCGTTATCATTAAACATAAATTATAGTGAAGATACCCCGTATTATGATTTTTCGAAGCGGCTAGTGCTATTAGAATTGGAACTTCTAAATCGTGTTAGCAGGAAATCCGGTCCAACGAGTTATTTTTTAAGAAACTAATTTTCAAGCTATTTTGTGCCGAAAGTGATTTTTGATCGATATATTAATAATGTCATTGTGCATTGAATGCCTGTTATTGCTTAGAAATGCATTAATTTTTTTTTTTTGAAGTGCAGTTGAAAAACGTCGAGGATTTTCGCACATTTCAAGATGATGGAGACGCGATTATAATTCGATTTATGTAAAAGAAATTGAATTCAGGAAAATTGTGAGAAAATTAGAGTGACAATAATATTTTCAAGACTAAAACTGTCAGTAAATACTTATTTTTAATAATTTAATATCAATAATTATCTATAAAATAATAATTAACTATTAATAGATTAAATATTGATAATTAAAGTTAATTACAGTTTAACTAGTTAACTATTTATTAATAAATAGAATGTAGTAATAAATTCATAGAAAATTGTTTAATTAATTAAATAGAAAATATTTTATTACATAAACTGGCAATATTCAATTATCAATAATAATGTTTAATTGTGTATATAATATTTTATTAAATAATTATAAATTATTTTAATTATATAATAATTAATTATTATTAATTTTTAATTATCAACAATTTTGTCATTTTTTATTAAATAAAGTGGTAATAATTAATTATTATCAATAAGTCAATAATTTCCTTAATATTTGAAAAAAAGCATGTGAAACAAAACTCTTTCAGTGCAATAATTCTGCAAATAATACATAAATAATACAATTCACATCTAAAAGAGTTAAAGCCATTTTTAAAAAATTTTAAATATAAATATATTGTCACTTAAAATATAATATGATGGGCACAAAATAAGATAATTTCTCTTAAAATATTCAAAAATACACATCATACGCATCATTTTGTACTATTTTCGATTTTGTTCCCAAATCAGCCTAAATAAATATTTGTTATAAACTATATGTGAATTTATATATATTTGAAATTTACAGTACGTGAAAAATAATCGGGTTACACATAAATTTGAATTAAAATTTAATATTTTCGCCTTTGCAAAGCTTCATTGTATCAAGATAAATGGAGAAGTATTGTAAAAAGGAAATGCAGAATGTAGTATAAATATAGAATGTAAGTATTGGAATTAATTCATCAAATCAAGATGATTTTTACAAAATTTGTTGTGCGATAAAGGACTGACAATGTATTGGAGATTTAAAAAAATAATTATAAAATGTATTTAATTCCGATTTTCAAAATTTTCTATATTCATTTTTTTTTGCACTTAAAAAAATTGAGCATTTATTTTTATTATTAGCAAAATATTTAATAATGAATGACAAATAATGACTGAAAATAAATTATATGGATAAAAAAAAGCAAATGCGAATTTTATTCGATTCTAATGATAGTCTGATTTTAGATTTTTTCCAAATGCAAAAAGATGGCTCAAAAATCCTATATTGTTGCCCGATGCTAAAGGCAAAAATTGTCTGTTAATTCCAAACGATTTTGAATAGAATAATAAATAGAGAATATACTGAAATATTCCTGGATAAGCTTTGAAAAATAAATTATTATACAATTTTTTATTTGGGAATTAGTTGGTTTACAGAAGCGTAAATTTTATACACTTTTAAAAACAGTATAAATTTGTTTTTCAGAATGAAAAAAAAAAAAAACATTAAAATTTCAATGTTATTGCCAGATGCAAAAGACAAAAACTACCTATTAATTCCAAATGATTTTTGTATGAATTCCTTATTTTTTTGTAAGTGGGAAATCGACTTAAATATTCCTTTAGAAGTTTTTTTTAATTATATCTTAAGTATTTTTTTTTGCAGGATGTAAAAAAAACCAACATGTAATTGTTTATTTATTAATAAATAGTTATAACACAAAATTTTTTTTAAAAAAAATCCTTCTTATCTATCTTTTCACGAGACATTTTTTTGCTTATATTATTAAAGCATTTTTAAATTATTTAAAAAGATTTATAATATTTTAATTTAAATATGGTCTTCATAAACCAATGATAATTTCTTTTATTTTAACAGGTTCCCATTTTAACAGACAAATGAAATTCACTTACCTAAAATCCATGGAACATTCCGGTAAGTTATTATTTTTTTATTGTTATTTTTCTTCCTTTTATCATGTAGAACGATGGCAACAAATCTACAGTGCGTTCATTTTTATCATGCCATAGAAAGTTAATTTCTAACCCATTACAGATAACCGGTAGTCTAAATAGCTACTTCAAATTGAAAAAAAAAAGTTCCAAATTAAACTAATAGAATTTTAATCTCTGAGTATAATTATTTTAGATGGTATTAGACTATTTCAATAACTTTCTGGAGGTGAACAATTATTAAGAAATGGAATTTCTTAGAAGAAAATAATGATTAGGTTAAAATAATTTAAAATTTTATAGATCGGCCATATTTAAACTTCCGATTGAAGGAGTATGATGTTTTATTTTGGCATTTATTTTTCGGCTTTGCATTCATTGGCTCAAGTATCATAAAATATAATTCTTTTGTATGTCTATAAATAGTTAAATAAAGCTCAAAAATTAATTTTAAAAACGTCAAACATGAAATATGCTTAATTTTTATTCATGAAATTAAATTTAGCGTACATAAAGTCTACAAAAACATACAAAACATTTTATCAGAGAATATTATACAAAAAACATTTTATCAGAGAATATTTTGCAGTAAAAATTAATAATTATTATTTCAGTAAATATTATAAGGAATTTACAATTTTCTAATTATTATATTAGTGGCAGCAAAATTAACATGCCGTTACAAGTCTATAAATATTATTTCAATCTTTTGAAGTAAATGAGGATTGGTCAATTCGACTTTGCAGAAATTCGGATGGTTGGATAAAGGGGAAAAATTAATTTAAAAAAATACTTAATAGGTAGGAAGAAAACTTAACTTAAATTCATAAAACTAAATTTAGCAAACAAAGATAGCTGTAAATACTGTTAAAATTTATTTAAAAAGAAAAAAAATAATTAAATTTTGCTTGAAAATTCATACTTACTCACATGTATTAAAACTAAATTTGTGCAATATGGTGTTATCATATGTTCTATGTTTTAATTATAACATACCGAAAAAAGTATAATTTTAAATAATAATAAAATTTTAAAATTTAGATTTTGATTTTCCCCTCTCTTGCCCTTTCCTTTGGAATTGGATAATTAATGATTCGTATAATTAATCTACAAGTAATTGGAATTCTTCTAAAAAGAATTTTATGCACAGATTATTGATAAATAGCATTTAAAATGTTTGTTTCAATACATAAATTACTTTTTAAAATCGGGTCACATTTGGAATTCGTTCATTGAGCATTACATATCATGAAGCATTCGATGTATTAGAATTATCACTGCTAAATATTAATTTAAAGCATTTATCGTTAAAACTATTTAGGTTGACAGTAAAAAAAACTATCGTTTGCTTTATAAAAACAATAATGATGAATTATTATTTATTTTATTATAATAATATTATTTACACTATAACGGCAACAAAAGATTGTCTTTGTGATTTTGTTTCTATTTTATTTTCGTCCATCTATTCAACCAAAATATATAAAGACAACAGATTTTATGAACTACATTATTTTTTTTTCATAATAATAAAATTTTCCTGATAAATACATTAAAAGGAATTAATTATTTGTTTGATTATTATAATTCTTTTTATCATCATTTATTCTCTAGATCTTTATGAAATCGTCATTTTGAATTTTTATTATTAGGGTTCAAAATATAATGCATTTCTTTTGTCTGCTTTTTTGAATGTGAACGCCTGAATTAATAACAATTAAGATTAAAGATGAAAATTTTGAATTTTAGAAATTTTAATTTATTTAAAAATTTTTACCATTTCTTCTATTGCACGGAGAAAAAAAGAGGGATTTTTATAACTACAAAATAAAAGTGAGTTAAACCATGCACCTTTAAAAATCTTTACAAATGCAGTATTTAATGTATTATTATATGTTTAAAAATGTATGATGTAAAAATAGCATAAACATATAATGTAACCTTAATAAGAGTAAACCAAAGCATCAATATTATTTCGCAAGAAAATTAAACACAGCAGCTGTTTTAGATAATAATTATTATTAATATTTCCCTAAAGATTTTTCAAACTAGCAGCTATTTTTTTTATCTTAAAGTTATTTATTTAACGCACATTAGGTTTCTTAAATGTATATATATTTTCCATTGCTGTTGATCAAAACCAACGAAGCAATAAAATTAATCTACCTACCGAATTCAAACAAGCATTTAGGCCAAGAGAAATTTGGGAAAAATATGATTTTTCTTGGTGTTTTTCTCTAATCTCATAATCTTCGAAAAGAAAGATAAAAGAAAAAAGTCGTCTTCCTGTGCTGTTCATCTTTGTAACTCCCCCGCCGAGAATAATAAGTAGTTGAAAAAGAGGTTTTTTCAGTAAAGTTTTACCACCCTTCGTCGCCACCCCTACTTCCTCTCAATCAAATCTTAAAACCATCCATGTCCATCCCCAATTTCCACTGGAAATTGTTCGATTTGAAGGTGCGATATGGATTCACTAGATGGTGACGTCACGGTGGACTGGTTAACTGAGTAGAATAGTACGGAGAAGTAAAAGCTGTAACAGTAAGCATGCGCGCTAATTGGCCCTTGATCGAACTCCAGTTTTCAAAAAGGTTTCTTTATTGTTTAGTCTAGAACCTTTTTACAAGCAGGAAAAAAAGTTATTTTGCGCAAATATGTCCAAATACGTAAGAAGTTTTTCATTTTCGTTTTTAAAAAAGTTGCACTTCAGCTTATTTTATTCCAGTAAAAGACTTATCTCGTTTTAGAATGTTTATCCAACAGCCGCTTGTAGCGTCTAGATAAATGCAATTATTTTTAAAGTTGAATGTCGTTTTAATGATTAGATAAAAATGTTGAGTATAATTTTTTGTATTTCCACAGTAAAATTTAAAAAAGAAAAAAATAATAATAAAGGGAAACTTCTGACTTGCATTCTCAAATTATTTTACTCATTATAATCACTATTAATTCTATTATAATTTCGAAATCGAGTGAAAAAAATAGCCAAACGATAAATATTTCATTTTTGTATTCCAATAATTCTTCGCATTTAAATTGTTGCAGCAATGGAAAGTTTTATACTTGGAAAAAGAATAAAAATAATACTTTAAATTTTTTTTCCTCGGATTTTTAAGACATTTTCATTAATTTTGTTCTTATAGTTAAGAATTTTTATTCGCACACACTTGTTTATTTTACTTCTAAATATTAAAAATAAATAATGGTATAATGTAACAGAAATATTTATTCACGATTTAATACTTCTTTTATCAGCTGAAGGGAAAATTTCTATTTTTAATGTTAAAAATTAATTCAATTAATTAATAAAAAATCAAGTTCCTAATTTCAGACGATTTGTTGGATTCTTGAATTTTATTAGAGCTTAATCATATTATTTGTGATAAATAAAAGTGACATTTTTTTTCCTTCGGAATTAAATCTATTTTTTTAATTTCTCTCTATTGGCAACGGCTTATAAAATGAAATGCTTTGTCATTCTTGATCTTTAATTTTGAAACTCTTTCATAGTTAGGAACGATTTTTCATTTTACTGTTCCAGTTCTACTATTTTAAACTGCAACTAATATTGAACAGTTTGTTTACAGATCTGAAAATTAATTTCACAAATCGTATGACAAAGATGTTATTATGCGATAATTAATTTCTAAAACCGTAATTTTGTAATATTTTAACAATTTGTTGTTAAGTTTTACCCTTCAGTGCATTGTGTAGCTATTTAGCTAAATGCTTTTCTTTCTTTTTTTTTTTTTTTTTTTTTCATTTAAACATTTCACACGACCGTTTCAAAGAGTAAAAATGAACACTTCTAAATCCTTTTTTTAACCTGTTAACTGGGTAATAAACTTATATTAAATTAGTTTTGCATTGAAATACTTCGGCATACCCAGTTAACTGGTTAAATGCTTTTTGATAAAAATGTGTTGAAAGAACCGATAGATTATAATAGTGGTACTGGAGTTAAATTTAAACTGAAAACTTGAGAAAATATCAAGATGATTGTTGTATTAATAATTCTAGCATTAAAAATACAATCAAAATACATATTTTTGGTTCTTAAAATTATATTTATTTTAATTTTTATTGCAGAATTGTTATAATGAGATTTATATCTTTGACGTATTGTTCAATTTATGATGTAACCATTAGGCACATTTTAATTATTTAAAAAAAATTTACGAAAAAAATAATTTTTTCGAACTATGCAATTATTCAAAACAAAAAAATATATAATTTTGTTAAAAAAAAATTAAAAGCATGCTTTTTAGGGTCTTAATAGTTTAGCTAGTAGTTTGAGTGAATTATTAATAACTCAAAATAAGTGTATTATAATAGATTCATCGTTGCCACTTTAATTTTATCTAATTTATGAAGTATATCTGAACTTCATTATATTTATCAATATTTTATGTAATAATATAATACTTCTCGATAATTTGGAATTTTTTTTAACAAGTATTAAAAAAAAACTAACGATATTTTTCGGCAGCTATTACTGGCTACTTCATTCACTCGTAACCCTTCGACAATCACCCCCCCCCCCCCCCCCGACCGCTGCTCGTCTTAATTTCGCGCTACCAAAATTCGTCTGAGTCCTTGGTTACGGTCGTTGTCGGCATAAACGAACGGAAGTACTTTTGGGCCAAAAATGACGATTCCGATGGAATGCTTCAGTGCTAGGGATGATTTGGGTGGAAAAGAAGCAAAAAAGGTTCCATCGGAAATGCGCTTTTCCTCTCCGATTAGGCACACTCGCGTGCGCACAGCGGTCACCCCTCCCTGATCGGCAGGAATTCATCTCCCCCCCTTCGCTTTCGCTTTCTTCACGCCCCCAACCCTTTGGATTGAATCATTTCATCCAATTGAATTCGAGTATGATCTTTGAGAAAGTAAAGTTAATACGCGATCAACCGTTCGAACACTCATTCTTCTCGCATTTTTATTTTTTATTTTAAAAAAAATATTTTAATAATCGTCGAATTGTCTGAAAAATTTTAAAAATGCATTAAGTTCGAAAATTGCTGGATCATAAAGTTTAAGAATTTTGATAGTTTAATAAATATTCTAAATAATGGCATCTATGTAACCGATATTCAGGGCGGCATCCTAAGTAGAAGGGATGGACAGACTTTTCCAGGATACGGGCTATTTCTGATTTTTGAGGTCCACCCAGTGGCATATGTGTGACGTACTAAAAAAAAGTCTACAATATTTATTCAAAAATTAATAATGAATATAAACTCTTACCTACACATGTAACAATAATATACACAAATATAGTACTATCAAATTATGTATTTAATATAAAAAAAAGATTTAAATGAAATCTGCTGTGAATGTCAAAACATGTATCAACAACTATGTCAAACAAAGTATCGTGTCAGAACATCATTTTTTGAGCGGCCAAGCACCACGTGCTCGTGCAAGTTCAATTATAATTTTATTCATTTTAATTACTTCATCGAATGAGTCACTTTGGTATTGCAAACGATCCAAAAAAATTGGTCTCGCATTTATTATTAAAAAAAATATCGCATTTCCCATTTATTTCATTTCCTATAATCGCGTGCTCAAAATGACATTTCTCTAGGTTTTATTTTGCTGTAGTCATTAACTTATCTTTTTTTAATCAGAGCTTTTGTAAATGGGATGGCAACATATTATTAAAAGCTGATTTTTTTAGATGCTCGTGCAGATAATAATTTTTTTATTTTTCTCCTACGGATTTTTGTTCACGCCAAAAACCTCATCCCAAGAACAACATCATGTTATGACACGATAAAATTCAAAATACATTAGAAAGTTAATCATTCTCAAGTGAAATTAGTTCTGGTAGTGAAAGTTAGTAGAAGACTTAGTCTGTATCTTTCAGACTTAGGGACTTTCTTTTACGCATGTTTTTGACAAATCCATGGTTGCTTCTTCTGAATTGAGCAATGGCAACTGACCAGGATGCATTTCATACTTTGCCGGTTTCTCATTTGTTATTCCAAAGGAATTAGTGAAATATGAATCGTTTCATACATTGTTGGCTAGGTTCAGGCATAATATACAATGTCTAGGCATTCTATAAAACTTATACTTTTTCTTTTACATATAAAACAAAGGTTTTATATGTAAAAGGAAAAGAAATATTGTATTTCCACTGAGTAAATAAAGTTTCAAGTATCCGTACAAACCCATAAAGGAATCCATGTGTACCGGCGTCCTGGCATCGGGGTAGCGCGTCTTCCTCGCGATCTGGGAGTCCTAGATTCGAGTCCCGATTCGAGCATGGTTGTTATTCTGTGTTCTATCTGTAAAGTGTGCGAATGTTTCCCCTATAAAAATGGGCTGGGCAAGCGAATGTGATGCATGGTGTAGCTAAGTTGTACTCATGGCCATACTTGGAGCTACTCAAACAAGAGACGTTCATTCAGCTTAAAATCGCTGACAGGACCCGACTTAGCCCAGTTGGGACTCGGGAGCCCTCAGCTTCACTATTTTAGTAAAAAAAAAACATTAATTAAAAAGGAAAACTTAAAATTTCAATTCGATGTGGGGGTCCTCCACTTATGTGGAGCCTGGGGGTAACTGCCTCATACGCCCCTGCCTTAGCCAGACCCTGTTAGTAACCCTGAAAAGAAACGACTAGGCTGTTACATTCAAGGCTTGTAACATATGATGATTTTACATAATCCCGTATTCGATGAAAAATCCAACCCCCATCTGCTTCACTACTGAAGTAACGAAAAAATGCATCAAAAAAGAAAAAAAAACACTTCTTTGTGGCCCCTTCTGTATCACTACTTTAGTAATGAAGAACAATTAAACTTAAAATAAAATTTCAATTCGAGTTGGGGGCACTCCATTTATATTAGACAAGGGGCAACTGCCCCTTATGCCCCTGATAGCTGACAGTCTTTAACGCGCTTGTCCATGGCAAGTGCCATTAGTAACAACAACATATACTACTGGACCGGGATGACCTGGTTGGTAGAGCGTTGGACTCGTACTCCTTAGGTTACGGGTTCGAAGCTCCCCGGCCAAAAGATTCCCCGAGTGTGTGGCGGCTGGCGCTCGTTAAACCTGTCGGGGCCACAAAGTCCTCCATGTCGAGAGTAATGCCACTGGGGGTACTGGGTCAGAGGTGATCGTTCTCTGTTCCAGGTCTAAATTACGATCTGAGATGTATGAATGAATTTGCATGAATGAACTCCGCCCCCTAAAAAGGGTTGTGACGTGTGAGTAGCTAAGTCGTTACTCTTGGCCCTAGATGGCGCTACTTATAAAACAAAGAGCCGCATTTCTTAGGCTTAAATCATCTGTTGATCGCATCAGCGGGGGCATGTCCATGGCAAGTACCATTAGTCACAACACAACAATACATATAGTACTATCTTTATATTTGGTATGTGAGAAAGTAAAAATGCAACGAGCGAACATCAAATTTCGGATTTAATTGATCCATGAGGAGAAATTCATATTCTTAACTCTTTTTTTTTTCCCCTTATATGACGAAGTTGAACTTAAAACGTCTCATATTGTGCCAAAGGAGAATATACTTTCACTGCATATATTTTATTGTATTATTAAAACATCAAAGCAATGGAATGCTATCATGACATTTTTTTGAAAATTGCTCGGAGATTTTTATGTTCGTAAAAGAGGGATATGTATTAAGAGTTTAAGTTCAAGGATTGCGGGAATCTGTGCAAGAGGTTCAAAACTTCTTCTTTTTTTTTTTCAATTTCACCATTTTTATGGGAGCATCTCGGTAATATTATTTAACTGAAAACGGCAGTGGGTAAATATTTGAGAAGACATCGCGTATCACGATTTTTATCTTCTTGTAGCGATTCTAGTCTTCCGAAGAGGCACTGCGCAAACAGTGGACACTGGCTTTTACGATTCATAAAACGTCCGACATTGTCAGATAGTGACTCATTACATGATTGGTTCGCGAGAAATCGTCAATCTATCCAGTTTTTGAGTGTCGTGTTCGTTTTTTAAAAGCAAAGTGAACGAGCGATTTTAAAATTTATTTCACGTTTTGAGAGTACAAATAAAAAAATCATTGCTACTATATATTTTTTAAAGACCTAGATTGATTTGAGGTTTTAATGGCAGGGCACTGAAAGTTACAGCACCGTTACCCACCCCGTTTGTGCTATCATGAGTGAAAAATCCTGGCAGGGTACGAGGGTCGCAGTGGCTTAATGGTGAGATCTCGGTTTTGGAGCCGGAAGGCATCAGGTTCCAGACTCGGGAACCATCTGGATCTAGTGCACGTTAAATCCATTGAAACCAAACTTCATCCCGCTATTGTGGTGTGAAAGTTTGGAGAAGGAGGTGCCAGCTCAGGTGTCATCATCGTCATCCAACCGTGGTTCAAAATTAAGAGGTCCCTCCCAAAATAGCCCTAGTATTGCTTTAAAACGGGACGTTAATATAACTGAACTAATCTAAACTAATTCCATATGCATTTTGAAACTAAAAGCCACTCCAGTTTTCTCGTCATCTGACCACGGCTCAAAATTAAGAGGTCCATCGCAAAATAGTCTTAATATAACTAGACCAATCTGAGGGGTATAACTAAACCAATCAACCATGAGAGTGGTGGTATTATGCTTTTTTTTAATTACTTCCCGCAAAAGAAAGAAAAAAATGACTTCAAGATTTGCCTTAAAAGCACTTACATTTTATCTCCATAAGTTCTTTAAGACTGATGTCCGTGCCATTTATTCCCCCCTTCCCCTCTGATGCTGTACCACTTGGCACCAAATTTCAGTTCTGATCTCCACGAAACTTTTAGCGAGACTCAAATTCAGTGGGAATGGTCTCCTCAAAACTATCTTGGATATCCTCTAATGAACATACTTGCGCATTATTAACCGCATGCCATTGGCGATTAATAGTTACGAAAGAGCCTGTTAATATGCAGTCTTTAGCGATTATTCTCTAAAATGCAGCCAAAGTACTACATTTGGCGAATATATTTGGTGGTTTTTTTTCCCCAACCGATCGAAACCAGAAGTTAGTACAGAACTTCAATCGTCATAACAAAATCACATACCGAATTTCACCTATTTAAATCAGTGTGTTTTTGAGTTATTGTGTTTGCATATTAGTGAAAATACAGACAGACAGACAGACGGTCACCCCTTTGACAGATGTGATTCAAAAATTGATAAAGATCTCCACTTTTGATGTTACATCTATGTTTGATCGTTTTTTCATTTAGTTCTTTTTGTTTTGTACCTGTCATATTCACTTTTACCTGAATAGCCCAACTGACAGACTTCAACCAAAATTTGATAAATATCTACCATTTTGAGAGATCATATACCAAATTGTATCCATCTAGCCCAATGCGTTTTTGATTTATCGTCTTCATAGGCAAACGAAGAATTCCAAATATACACTCTGATTTCAATGCTTAATATCTTGTGAGAACATGATGTTTTGATTAGGAGGTTTTGAAGTCTCCGAAATTTGCGGGCAAAAAATATTTTCACTTGTTTTTACCATTATTATTATTATGTATGCTTCTTTGAAAGCTGATGCGTTGTAAAAAGGTTGACTGGCTTTTACCAGTATTGCTTTATTTTTACGTATGCTTCTTTGATAACAGATGCGTTTTTAAAAGGCTGGCGTAGAACTATGACATCATAACTGTTATTTCACCTCAGAATCGGTCGAGTTCTAAAACTTTATTTACCAGCTAGAAAAATTGAAAATGAAAGTTTAAAATAATTATATATATATATATATAAGAGAGAGAGAGAAGTCTCGTGATTGTTTCAAACCGGTTTAATGACTTAAATTATTTAAGATAAATAATGACTTTAAAAAATAATGTTTTCACATGAACACTTGAAATTTACAGTCGAAGATTTCATTTTAATTTTTTTTTTGTTTCATTTTATAACGTAACTCTGCGGAGTGTTTCCAGCTCGAATCCCAACTTTATAAAATATCTGCCATGAGTACAGTTTTAATGCAAACAAACCAGCAACAAGGGCCTTATAATGTGACTTCTCACTCTAAAATATCTTTAGATATGTTTTAAAGTGGGATATCATTATAACTAAATTAAACTAACCTGGATTAGTCAGTGCGTGTTCAGTCGATCACTAAATCGTGTCATCACAAAAATGTGAAAAAAGTATCTGAGACGAAACGGTAAGGTTGGAGAAAAAAATAATAAAGAAATTAGGCTAATTTACTAGTTTAACGCCTAAAAATAGAAGACAACAAATAGAGCACGAGACTTCCAATTTGTTTTCCGTTCAGATGCTGCTGCTATATGTTATGTAAATTAGAAAAACGCCGGAATTTATTTAACAGTACTGGGGGAGGGGAATCCCCATTCTACCATCCTTTTTAATTATAATACGAAAACAGTATTTATTGACATAAATATAACACGTGTATGTTTTAAATAATCTCCCTTTTTTAAAAACCATGGTCGAAACTGACTAGAACTATTTTAAATTATTAATAACTAACTTTTATCCGTGACTTCGTACGCATGGAAAAGCACACAGCTAACCTGAAAACGATTTATTTACAGTGTGTACCTGAAATTAAACAAAATCGTAAATAAAATTCGTATTTTTTAAAAATCACGATAAGTCTATTTTTATTTATCGATAGAGATTCAGATAACTACAACAGTACTATACACATATTTTTAGAACTTTTGATTAAAATGGAAACATAGCTGTCAGCAATTACAAAACACTGCACATGCACGAATTTTGAATGCTAATTGAGGCAACGCAAATGTTTGAATTTTCTAGGCCAATTGGGGAAACGCAATTTTTAATTTCCTTTATTCTATCTTATTTTAATTCAAAATTACTCCCAAATGAATCCGTAAGATCGATTCATTAGCAATGTTTAATTTTAAATGCATCAAACTCTAAGAAATTAAACAGAATCGTTTGAAATAATCGGTCGAAAACATGTTAGGCCTAATTTCATTTGCGTGAGGGACAAAAACTGAAATCTTACTCATTAGGCGGTGGGGAAATGAATATTTTTGGCGGGAAAGTTAGTTTTTAATTAGTTTAGTTCATAATAACGATTAATTTGCAGTGTTTAATTCTTAAATGCAACAAACACTAAGAAATTAAACAGTATCATTTGAAATAATCGGTTGAAAACATATTGTGTAACTTCATTAGCGCGGGCAAAGAAAGAATTGGTCTGACTCATTTGATGGTGTTAAAATGAAAATTTTTGACGAGAAAGTAAAAAAAAGTATCGTTTTTAATGTTTTTTTCGCAATTTTCCTGTTTTTTTTTAATAAGAATCTTCCTCGTGTCTTACTGAAATTATTTTTTAAAAAATAGCCGAATTGGTCCAGACGTTTTCGAGTTTTGCGCTTAGAAACACATATAACGACTCATTTTTATTTATACGGATAGCAATATGTAATTAAAATTATTTTTGAAACCGATTTTTTTATAGGAGAAATTTGGAATCTAAATTTGATGGAGACATTTTTGTTTTGTCATTTTGACAAAACTTACTACTGAGAGCTATTGAACATATTTGAAAAATGTAGATTAAAATTTATACGAGTACAAGAATATCTGGGTTCATAGGGTTAGTAATAGAAAGTCATGGGACTTGAATTTACTAAGGACCACTAAAGTCTTAATCCGGCGTTGCTATTTTCCAGTTTTAATTTATAATTCCATTTTTGCTTAATTATTCCAATTAATAATCCGCATCAGATAATAATAATCCCGAAATTCAAAAGCAATTATGAAAACATTTACGCGATATATATAAAGAATATCATGTGTGAAAAGGATTTTTCCGAATAATCCCACGTTACGTAACCGTCTCACCACGTGTTCCGATCTTTTCCGAACGAAGCCACACATCTCCAAGTACAGATAGTCAGATCTGATAGACCAATCACTTTTGCCGAGAATATTCTTTAAGCACCCTTTGATGACTTCCTGCGCATTACCTGGCTTTTTCGGAATATGTCCGAAGAAGTTGGTGAGAGGGGGGGAGTGATGCGTGGGAGGGTAGCCGTGGTCGGCTGGTGAAGAAGGCCGAATCTTCTTGCGCTTCGATCCACTCGACGGATTCGCACCGGATGCTGACACCCGTTTCCCACCGACACGTTCCACGGAGTCCGATCCCCGAACGGAAAAAGGATTCGTGCCTCCCTTACCATTGTGCTCATCCTTTGAAGATCCTCCCTTCGATCTTATCCCCCCCGTCTTGTCTTATTAGAATCCAGCCACCCTCTTCACGTCTTCTCCAGAGACCTAGTGATTGTAATGGAGCGGAGACACGGTTAACAAGTGTCATTCCTTATTGGGGATAAGGGGGGGTGTAGGGGGATACCAAACGATCAATTTATTTTAAAATATTGTATTTAATATCAGCTTCGATTTAACTGTAATTCTGTGTATAAGTAGGTTTAATTTGATTTTACTTTTCAGAAATTTTAACAATAATATTGTTGTTGGGCCCCTTTTTTTTTCATAAAGTTTACTTGATATATGAATAGTTAAACTAAAAATAAGACTCTTAATAGGGTAATTCTTTGATCTTGTAATTGCCAAATTTCGTTTATTGCTATATCTAGGCCTTTTTATCATGTCAGAACAGGATATTGTTTTGGGAATGAGGTTTGTGGCGCGAAGAAAAATCCGAAAAAAAAGGCGAAGAATAATTTTAAAAAAAACATAGGCGAAACTTTTATTATTGGCACGAGCATCTCAAAAAAAAATCAGCTTTTCATAACGTGTTGCCATCACATTTACAAAAGCTCTGATTTTTTTAAAAAAAAAAAGGTTAATGACTACAGCAAATAAAACCTAGAAAAATGTCACTTTGAGCAAGCAATTATATGAAATGAAATAAATAGGAAATGTGATATTTTTTAAAACATTCAATGCGAGACGAAGTTTTTTTTATCGTTTTCAATACTAAAGTGACTCATTCGATGAAACGATTAAAAGGAATAAAAATATAATTTAACTTTCACGAGCACGTGGTGCTTGGTCGTTCAAGAAAGGATGATCTGACATGATACATCGAAATATGCACAACAGATTTCATTTTAATCTTTAAGTCTTCACTAAGAAACGTTTTTCGAAAATTTGGTTAGATTTTTAATTAATTAATGCGTAAATGATTTTCTTCAATAACTTTGTAGCATAATATAGCACAAAAAACTATTTTAAAATTTAAAATACTAACTTTCGGTATAAGATTTTCAACTTAAATGATTTTTTAACATTTCCATAATATAGTTTTAAAAAATTTATAATTTTAGTGAATTTATCCAAGTAAATTTTTCAATTTCAATAATTTAATTTTGCTGATTTTCCAATTTTAATGAATTTTTCAATTTCAATAATTTAATTTTTATAAATTTTTCAATTTTAATAAATCTATAAATTTTAATAATTTAATTTCTTTAACTTTTTCACTTTTAATGAATTTTTAAAATTTGATAATATAAATTTTATGAATTTTTAATTATTTTAATTATTTTTTTGATTACAATAATATAATTGTCATAATTTTTTCAATTTTGGTAAATTTTCCAATTTTAATAATTTTATGCTAATAACTTTATAAATTTCGATTATTTAATTTTAATGATTGTTCAAGGGAATTTTCAATGAATTTTTTAAAATTATTTTAAGGAATTTTTATTTTTTAAAAAATACTATTTCTAACAATACTTTTTTTTATTGTTATAATAAGATTCAAACGTCACTGTTTCAGAACAATTCAATAGCTACTCGAGGAGAATGCCCAAATCCTTAAACTGCGATTCTTTAAGGCAAATATTAACCCCTTCAACGACAATTTATTTTCAGTCAGCACTGCTCTGGCAGTCGATTTAATTTTTTTAGTTTTAAGAGGAGGGATTGATATGGAAACTTACGGTTTTGTTGCTCAAATAATTTATAATGAAAAATATTTGTTTCACACATTTATATGAATGTTTATATATATATATATATATATATATATATATATATA
>JAOUZG010028872.1:1839003-1849166 GCA_026289955.1 Argiope argentata | reverse complement strand
TGAGATTCAAATTTTCATAAATGTAAACACTCTAAACAAATAAAGACACAATTGGATTTCAAGAGATGCGAAAGTTTAAAAAACAGCTTGGAAAATGCCGCGCACAGAGAAAATAATGGTGACACACACACCCTTCTTTTCTTTTTCTTCATTACTTTTCTTTCTACAAACCCTTTTTTCTTTTGTTATTACTTTTTTTCTTCCCTGCCCAGACTTTATTTTGAGCAGGCATAGATTAAATATCCATACAGACTAATAATAAAAGCAACTATTTTCTTTATTTTTTAAACATCCCGTTATCTATAAATGAAAACCAACTGACTTCGCGCATTTCTTTCTAAACAAATCATAATTTATTCCTTCCTGCTATTCTAACTCAGTTGGTATGGGGGAAGGAAATGAAGATTTTTGGCGGGAAAGTAAAAA
This sequence comes from Argiope argentata, assembly GCA_026289955.1. Taxonomy (NCBI): domain Eukaryota; kingdom Metazoa; phylum Arthropoda; class Arachnida; order Araneae; family Araneidae; genus Argiope; species Argiope argentata. The sequence goes on along the minus strand of JAOUZG010028872.1, from coordinate 1,848,740 downwards.
AAAGTGTCTTTTAACTATTTTCCTCGCAGATTTTTAATTTTTTCTCTCCATAAGAACCATCCTCGCGTCTTAACGAAAATATTAAAATAAAAATTAGCCGAATCGGTCGAGCCGTTTTCTAGTTTTGCGCTTAGCAACGCATTTTGAGTTCCATTTTTATTAATATAGATACATATATATATATAATTTGTGTCGGTTAATTCTTTATTAATGTTTAACAAAAATAGTACAGTTCTACATAGTATTTAGAAAATAAGTAGGTGTATAGAAGATAAATACGTGTTTCAACATTTATACGTATAAATTTATACAAATTACATTCTAATGGTAACTGCAAGCATACACACAAGTATAACAAAGCAATAGACTCGATATGACTTAACATACTTCTCTCAAATAAAAACATCAAACCTCAATAATTTCTGGCGAGTCTAGCTCGTCATTGTCAGTTTGTTCAGGAAAGTTTATGACGAACTGGACTCGTCATTTCCGTTCAAGGGGTTAATTTTCCTTAACTAATCAAAATGCAAAACTGCATAATTTGAATGATTTTTTTTACTGACAATGTTAGGATCAAGAATATATCTAATAAGAGCGGAAAGTGTATAAATTAATGGAACGTCATAATTTTTAAACAGTATATTTATTGACTGGTACAACCCAGCATATGACATTAAAAAACCTTTCTTTCTTTTTTGGCGCAGTTGAAAGCATATAGGCATACTTTTAACAGTTGCAGAAGCATATCGAAATCGGCCTTCATGTATGAACTAAATTGAAATTGCGAATAAAATGCAATTTCAAAAGATTTTTCAGAAGTTGGGTGGAGATTCATGATCGCCAACCCCAAAAAGTATGAAAAATGCTGTGCTCGTGCCTCCCCGACTCCAGAACCGTTTTCATCCCAAAGCATTCCTGTCGTTCACAAACAATTAGGTAACCACTTCGGATTCCTCGGGCAACGGAATCAAAGCTGATCCAACAAGCGACGGTCCATGTTTGGGGCTTAATGATCTGCTCTCACTACAGCGGCACGAGCGCTACCACCTGCAGGGAGATCGGATTCTCCGAAAATCAATTCGTTTCCTTTTTGCTTCTTTCATTTTATATATTTATTTTATTTTATTCCTTTCAGCTGGGCGAGTGTTTGTGGTGAAAGAATTCGAATGAAAACGATTTTTGTTTTGTTTTGTTTGGGTTGTTGTGGTTTTATTTAAAGAATCGGGGGGGGGGGGAATACACAGTATGTCAGGTCAGTGTGATGATGGTGGTGTATTCTTTTTTTCTCTTCATCTTATTCTTTTTATTTTTAAATTGTTTTTTTTTATTTGTGTGTGTGTGTGTTGGTTTCCACGAATCTATTTAAGTTAAACAGAATTTCAATCTTTTTTTAAAGGCGTGTTAAGACTTTTTAACTGAGAGAATCAACCACGCGTTTTCTAAATCAGTTAGCATAAGCAGAGGATAAGGACAGTTAAGACAAACGTAAGGGGAGAAGGGGGGATTGGGGAAAATACAGACATATGAAATGAGACATAGAATATGAATTTTAAATAATTTTGCCAATTCGGGTTTTTAAAAAAATATAATACATTTTGTTTAAATTTTTTCATTCGGAATATGCCCAAAGAGAGGTACATGGGGAGGAATTCAAGGATATTGAATATAAGTAGCCTTGTTAGGCTGTTGTACTTTTTTTTTTTTTTTTTTGTAATGAAAGTAATGCAGTTGCCAGAAAATGATTACGTTTCGATGAATCGATATGTTTTAGATCCAGATCAATCGGAAAATAAAAGTTTGGTTTATATTTAGTGATAATTTGCAAACATTGTTGCAAGTATGTCAATTCATGCCCATACCCTATGTAGATTAGGTGAAAACTACCATGCTAGGAATTATATAGTGAAAAAAAATTGGAAAGCTGTAAAAATAGAAGAAAAAAAAACTTTTTTTTTCCGAATCATTGTTTACGACAGTGCTGATAAATAAAAAAGAAAGAAAGAAAGAAAGCTTGTATTGAATGCAAAAACACTGGAGTCGCTCCTCGTTACAAAATGCATATGGTTTTAAAATGCAATGGGTGGTTGTATTAAAGTCCCGGGTACTTTTCTGTTAGTCGAGTGCAAGCGAAAAATTGCCAAATAATGTAGAATTCCGCCAAATTTCTTACAGCGATTTTAACTGTTTATTTACCAAATAATGTTGTCGCCAATTTTTTAACTTCATTTTTGCACCAGTAGTTAAGTTTCCTTGCAGAATAATACCAGAGAGCTCAAGAGAAAAATTTTAATTAATAGAAATATCTCAATTAATATAATTATTAATTAAATTGATTATCATTATTATTAATTTTATAATTAATTTTTCATTGCTAGTTTTAGCTCATGTTAACTTCTTGCAATTCGGGTTACATTCTCCGTATTCCTTAGTATACCATCGGTAAAAATAGCCAAATTACAAAGATGTAATCCAGATTTAAATGGTACTTTAATGTACCAACAGCAAATAAAGAGTTAAAGCAACAACAAAAAAATCGCCAAATAAAAAGAATTCCGCCAAATTTCTTTGGCAATTTTTTGCTTGCGCACGGCTAACGGAAAAATAACACACCTCGTTTTAAAACAACACTAGGGCTATTTTGGAACGGACTTCGCAATTTTGAGCCGCATTTGAATGACGAGGATGGCACCTGAGTTGGCAAGTCCCTCTCCAAACTTGCACACCATATCACCAGGAGGATGTTTAGCACCGTCAGATTTAATGTATACCAGACCAGCTTACACGACGTTTCTTTGATGAAATCGTGTCCCGAGCCTGAAACCCTCCAATTATCGCAGCCAATATACTTATGGGAGTTTGCTATGATGTTTAACTGACCAATGGTGACTTTTAAAAACGTACAGAAGCTTGCTACTTAATGAAAACTAATTGTAAATGTCTGACAAATAGTTTAATTTACTTGACCAAAAAAAAAAAATTCGTACTATGCTTTTTTAAGTAAATTTTTTTCAAATACAGTAATAAATTTCTGAAAAATAATTAAATGTTTTAACTAATAATTCTTTAAAAATATCTATTCTTCAATACTTTGTAAATATTCTTTATGTAATATATCTGTAAGAATTGCTATGAATGACTGGGTAACCTTTGTTGAAGGGTAAGCATGCCTTAAAGCGTGTTAAAGTCCTTCCTATTTTCCAACAAGTGGTTATCCGGAAACGGGGAAGGTCAGTGAAAAGATTTAAAATCCGTATTATACTAAGTTCTGCAGTGTGTCGTATAAAAAGGGGTCGTAAATCGTCAAGCCTGGGCCTGAAATAGCCCCTCTCCCCCTTTATAATTTGCCATTCCTTACCTGAGACCAACGGACACCTGTGTAAGGGGGTCGGTCACTCCTGGTTTATTCAGGTGTGGGCAAATTTCCTTTATACACCCCCGGGAGACACCCCCTTTGGAAGTTCAACATTCCTCTGAAGAGTCCGTTCCGGGAATCGCGGTCTAAAATAATGCCTTTTGTTTGCTTCCCCAAATGTTTTGTGATACTCGCATTCTGCAGTTTGTGTTAGGAAAGTGTCTTGAATGGGCATGTTTAACCACAGCAAATAAACTGACCAGTTTTAAAACTTAGTTTTCCTTTTGCTCTTACATTGGAATTTCACCGTTTTCACACTGACTGACCACTACAAAATTCGATTGATTGGAATTTTGTATTCGAAATCTTATTTAAAACAAGTAATATATACATGAAAAAAATTCTGTCAACTCCTACTTAGGCCAAAAATGAAAATTTTTAATTTAGTCACTTTTTATCAAATGATTACAATTAATATAAATAATTTGTCAAAAAAATTATGTTTGACCAAAACAAAATCAAGTCCGTATCCGTTGAAAATAAGTCAGAACACACTGCGCATGCGTGAGTTTTCATAGCCAATTGGGGCGACACAAATGCGTGAATTTTCTACATCATTTAGGGTAACGCGATACAGATTAAAATTTTTTTAATTTCTATTATTCTGTTTAATTTTAGTTCAAAAATACTTCAAACTAATCTGAAAAATCGATTAATTAACGATGTTTAATTTTAAATGTATTCACACGCCAACAATATACAGAATCGTTTGAAATAATCGGTCGAAAACATGTGTTAAGCCTAATCTCATTAACGTGGGGGAAAAAACAAACTGGATTCGTAACTTATTGGCGGCGGGGAAATGAAGATTTTTTTCAGAGAAAGTTAATTTTTAATTAACTAATAAAAAATAATGAATTCATATTTGTAAATTAGAATTAGCATCAAATGTTATCCACAACAAATTTTAAAAAACTAATTAAACTTGAGTGGATAAATAAAAAGAATTTTATTAATGATTGAAAATTGGAACAATATATATATAAGGAGAGTGTGAACCAATAATAAAAATTGGAAAAGAATACTGGATAAGGAAATGACAATTTTTGAAATTAAAAATGGAAGTAAATATATACTTTTTCGTATTTAATTATATTAATAAATGAAGCATAATGACAATACAGTAAGTCAGATTAATAATACAAAAATAATTACAATTTAAAAAAAAATAAAAATTATCAATAAATTTATTAAATAAATACTATTTTGTATCTTAATGAAAGAAATTATTTAACAGAATTTCAAAATAAATAATAGATCAAGCACATATTTTTTAAAAGAAAAGAATAAATTTTTTAGTGTTCTTGAAATTGAATATGTAGTTAGTATTAAAGCTCTCGAGTGAATTATGCGATTTAAGTAATTATTCTTTTATGATTTCTGAAGACAAAAGGTGTATGCAGTACAATGAAGAAATCGATTTAGAAACAAAACTAATTAAGGAAAAATGTTAGTTTTAACTTCGAATTAAAAAAGCAAATACAACTTTAAAGTGGACATAATATTAAGTGGACAGTATTTTGACATTATGCTTATAAAAAGTATCAAAAGACCATTTTAAAAAGTTCAAATTTTCTTTAAAAATAACATTGGAATATGCAAATTTGTGCAATTTTTGATTTTGCACTCCCAAATTTGACCATAAAATTTTAATTAAAAACAACTAAGTCCTCTACTTTCTTCACTATAATCCTCACTTTAATGCACATAAGATCCCTAATATTACATGATCAATAAAAGAAAGCTCTATCATGTAAATAGGAATTTACAAAGTTTATTTTTTGTATACATTTTATCAAAATTCGCAAGGTACACATCGAATGCCCTGTCCAATTTAATTTTGAGATCCATTGCATATTGTTGGAAAAAATCTTCTTGGCATCACAGCAAAACATAAAATCATGGTATTACATCTTAGACGACATGCTCATTTATATTTGACATCAATGAAAGAAAATGGCGTCGCAATAATTGATTGAAAAGATGCTCTTACCATCACAACAAAGCATGAAACCATTGTTATGAGATGGCTTGTCCAGTTATAATTTACATCAATGTATGAGCATGCCGTCGCAATAATTGATTTGAAAAGCCCTCTTGCTATCCCAGAAAAGCATGGACCCGAGTATTAAATGGCATGCTCATTTATATTTGCCATCAATGAAAGAACATGATATCGCAATAATTGATTAGAAAATTTCATTTTTACTTCGCATCAATGAATGGACACGTCGCAATATCTGCTATATATAATTATCATTTTGTATTCTAAATTATTTTACCATAAATTTTCCAAATTTATGTTTTACATCACATCCTGTCATATTTTGCGCAATTTAGGGTAGAATAGTCTAAAAAAAAGTTGAAAAAGTTTTTAATTGATTAAACTAAATCAATGAATTTAATTAATTAAAAAATTATTGCTTCTTTCCACTGTATCCTATTGATTGCTGTCGGGCGGATTAGTATTCTGGTTGAAGCTAAAACAAAAATCGTCTTAATATGATGTTATTCACGTGATTAATGTGAAATTTTCAAACTCTGAACTTATTCGGGAGGAATATTCTTTTGAAAAAGGGCTTTCAATTCCGACAAGTAGAAACAATTCTTAACCGACAAGGAGAACTCTGATTAATAAGAAGATTCCATTTTCCTACATTACTGTAAAAGAGGTGGAGTTAAAAAAAGGGGATTGTTTGAAAGCGTTGTTTCTTATTTTTGAATGGTTACAAGACAGCTTCTCCCCTTACCTTCCCCGTTTCGAAACTGACCTATGCGTAGGAACTGGGAAGGCGTGTTGAGACACTTGTGTAGACACACACTGGATAATCCTTAAAAATATTAAATTTCTATATCAAGAGTTTACAAACCTTCAAACATTGCCACCGACTTCTTAAAAATTAAAATCTACATTGACCCATTTCATCTTTGGAGTACTAAATTTTTTTTGCGAACAAGCAGCACGCTTTTTTTTTTCTTTCTTTCTAAAAACGGTTTTATGGACCAAAAATAAACAATTTATAAGGGAAGAACAAAAATATATATGATCTTATTATAAATAAAGTTGCTGTGACTATGTCTGTTTATGTATGATCCATATACCATAAACAACTAATGCGAATATACAATATTAAAAAAAAAACAATTTGAGGGAAATTTATGACAATGTTTAATGTTGTTGAAGTATCAGAATACAAAGAAGAATTTACGAAAACTTATAATCAGAATTCTGAAAGAATATTTAAAGAAGATTAAAAACAGATGATTAACAATTTATGTAGAATAAAACTATTCCATTTTTTTACTGATAAGAATTAAATTAGCTTATATTTAACCATTTTAAAAAATCGTTTGGTTAAAACAATATTCTCATTGAATTTTTTTTTTTTCGAAAAAGTGAGTCAAACCAAAAAAAAAAAACAAAAAAACTGTGTAATATTTTATATGAAATGTGATATTTATTACAATGTTTTTTTGTTGTTGAAGAATCAGAATACAACAGAACTATTGCGAAAACTTATAATCAGAATTCTGGAAGAACGTTATAAGAAAAGATTAAAAGCAGATGGTTAACAATTTATATACGATTAAATCCTTCAATTTTTTTTACTGATAAGATGGAAATTAGTTATTATTTAACTGTTTTTTAAAAAATCGTCTAGTTGAATAGATATTTTTATTTAATCTTTTTTTGGAAAAGTGAGCCAAACGGAAATAAAATAAAATAAATCGCTGCATAATATTTTAGATGAAAGTAGTTTTTACTTTTAAAATATGAAATAATAATATTATAAAATATAAATGCATGATAATATTTTAAACGCGAACAATGCTGATATATCTGTATATAATTTTAATTAAATTATATTCAGTTAAAATTATTCCCAGATCACAATATTTTTACAAATTGTAGAAAAGATGCATATGACTACATTGAAAATTGCGGAAAAGATGCATATGACTACATTGAAAATTGCGGAAAAGATGCAAATAATTTTTAAAATCTTGCGGCGATCCACTTAAAAACTGAATCGCGACCCACAGTTTTAGGAATCCTATTAAAAAAAATATGGCGTTTGGCCATTTTTTTTTTTTTTCATATTTCAATCAACGAATTGTTTCTTTTTGCATTCCAGCTTTTTTAAAAGTGAAATACGCAAACTAATATTTAGCGTTCGCATCTGCCGCCTATAGAAGGATGAAAATAGGAGTTACAGATATTCCACAGTGCCAATTTTGCGGCGAGGGGGGGAGTGCTTACCAAAAAAGCATTTTATTTTTATTTATCTTGCGTTTTCACAAAAGCGTCAACGAATGAGACCGGAGAGGGGAAATATTATTTTTTTTTTGTCCCGGTTAACCTTTGTGTTTATTATACCACTTAGTTGCATCCTCCCACCCTCGATAATGGTACCCTAGATATAACTTCTCCTCCCAATCATTATAGACTGTGTTATATACTAATCTCGCTAACCGAGATCTTCGGGATCTTAATAATGTTTCTACCCCTGTGTAAAGTCAAAAAGTTAAGAAAATAATCTTTATTAATAAACGATGATTTTAACTAATTAAAGACCCGTTAAAATACCTGTTAAAAAAACTAAAGGCTTGCTAAAAAAAACTAAAGACTAGCAAATTTTTGAAGAATTTATTTATTTTTTTACTTAATGCAATGCTTTTGAAATTTTCCTCCAGTCTATGTATACCTATTTCAGAATTTAAAAAAATGAAGCATTTTATTCTTTCAATTTAACACTAGAAGAAAAGATAATTTGTGACATTTCAGTAAAAGAATGGTTGGTGAATCAAATGTAGGCATCTATAATTCCGGACTAACGCCTAGGGCAACTATATCTCTCTTCTCCTCCCCCTCCCCTTCCTACATTTTATTTTACCTGATCATTATGTTATTGCAAGAATATGATTCTTGACCCTCCCGGTCACTGCAAGAATATATTTAAAAATAGAATTAACTAAATAAAAAGGAATCAATAATAACTTGACAACAACAACAACAAAAAGATCACGACATCTTATGACCTCCTTTTTTTCTTTTCGTGTTTTTAAATTGAAATGCATTTATGCTATTCAAGCTTTTTAATGTGAAAATCATGTAACGCTCCATTATTTATAGTTGTTGTATCAAAATGTCGCATGTTATGTCATATAGTACATGCAAAAAAAAAAGCGAAACTTTGTTGTGATAGTAAAAAGTTATAGCGGCATACAGCATTTCGTGCAGCATACAACAATTGCATATCACATACAAGTTGAAAGCAGATGTAGTAGACTTATAAGTATTTGTATCAATAAGATGTGCAAAATTGGCATGCGTTATTTCGATATAATAGTAAAAATTTTTCCATTATGATAGAGCATATGAATATTAATTAAAAATAAATAAATTGACAAAACTGACGAATGTAATCTTAAGTCTCTATTTTAATTTATACAAGTATAGAAACAGAAAATGCTTTTATTGATTTATATGAATTTGATTTAGTTTTTGAATGAATTTCTGTTTTTTAGACGTTCTAGAACACGAAACTACCATTTATGGAGTTCCGTCTTGTTTTTGAGAACAGTAGCACTTCAGGATACACGGAGGAAACTTAGCATATTATCTTCCAATCAAAACTGAAAATTTTTCCAAATTTGGAGCGAACATTGTTTGTGGAAGTCTGTCTGCGTTCATGTGAAAATAATTATTCAAAAACACCAAGAAGATAAATGAGAATGGCATGTATACCTTCTGGTTAAAAATGAATTTTTTTAACCAGAAGGTATACATGCCTTCTTCAATTGGGTTTTTTTTTTATAAAAATTAAAAAAAACTAATGCATACGTATCAAAATTTTTACTTAACAATTTTGGAGCATATTACCCCATAAAAATAACTTTTATAATACTTGAAATTTAATTTTTTTTTCAATTACAGTATTTTAGCATGTAATGTTTTTTTTTTTTCATAATTCTGATAAATTTTAAAAAACATTTTTAAATATATTGTATGACAATTCTTTTCTTTGTTTTCGCTATCGACTTTACGCCAATACATTTTACGACTACATTTAATTAGAGTTTTGTGTATGCACAATTTATTACTGCTATATAACTAGGCGCGAATTCAAAAAAGAAATGATAAAGAATAAATAATAAAAAAAATAAATAGTAAAGAAAGGATAAAGATTAATATGAATAAAGAATAAATGTAAAAATAAATAATAAAATAAGAATAAATAATAAAAAGAATAAGTCATAAAGAAAGAATAAATAAATATTAAAAAGAACAAGTAATAAAGAATAAGTATTAAAAAGAACAAGT
>JAOUZG010028872.1:1739769-1838993 GCA_026289955.1 Argiope argentata | reverse complement strand
GAACAAGTAATAAAGAATAAGTATTAAAAAGAACAAGTAATAAAGAAAGAAAGAATAAGTATTAAAAAGAACAAGCAATAATGAAAGAAAGAATAAATATTAAAAAGAACATGTAATAAAGAAAGAATAAGTGTTAAAAAGAACAAGTAATAAGGAAAGAAAAAATAAATATTAAAAAGAATAAGTAATAAAGAAAGAATAAATAATAAAAAGAATAAAGAATAGATGTAAAATATTCCAGACCAAAAATCTTAATATGTTACCATATTTCAGACTCAAATCTCGGATCTTTTTTTTTTTTTAATTTAATGTGATGTTTCTAAATTTTTACTTCGAGACTCCCGATGTGTGCTAGTATGTTTCAACGGTTGCAGTTGGAAAAGTTTCCCACAGTGAGCATTCAAAAGACAACATACCTACAGATCACCCTCACGCCTTCTTGGCTAACCGTCAACAATGGAAAAAGGGGTGGCAGGGCTCCCTCCACCGTTTCCTCAATATTCGTTCCCCTTTTCCTGCAAGTAGTGTGAGGAGAATTGTCCAGGAATGTTGTCCAGTACATGGCGTGGCTAATTGAAGAAAATGCATTATGTTACTTTTGTTTTGGTCAAGTCCCGAAAGTAGTCGAACAAACCAGTAAACAGTTGGCCAAGAATAAATTTTTCTTCAAAGTGTGTTGGATTGAAGGGTGCAAAAATAACTTGATCATGTTCGATAAAAAAAAAGACAATTTCTTTTTGTACAGCCTTATGTGTATAAAAACCACTCGTTCTCATATAGATTAATATGATTGAAAATATTTGAGTCATCCTTGGCAATTATACATGAATAGCTCTTCGATTAGTTTTGGAGAAACAACCTCACGAGAAAAGCTAACAGTCTAAGCCCATCAGGCTACTACAGGGGGCCGATTTTCATTGGGTGTATCTTAACTCAGAAGCCTGGATCACATGAAGATTCCTTCCTCCCCTCGAAACAATTCTCCCTCTCAATACAACTCATATTTAAATATACGGATGTGCTACATAATTTGGACAGATTCTAAACCTAATATAATAATTTTTAAAAATATGAATAATTCTTTGTTAAGTATGAATTTTAATTAATTAAAAACATAAAACAAGACGTTTTATGCATCATCAGGACAGCTCGCAGCATTTTTTTAAAAATCGAAAATTGATGCCCTCCAATGAATACGAAATTTATATTAATTAAAGTAAAACACACAGCTTGAACTATTCAATGCCTCATCATCTTACTTATATTTAAGACCTATGAAAGATATTAAGATAATTTTGGTACCATGACAATGAATTAGGAAGGGTTGCCTTAAATCCGGACTTTCCAAAGGTTCGAATCCTTAATCTGGCATACCTTTGCGTGTATCTTTCCCCACCTATTTGATCTTCACGGCTCATCTATACTAAAAATAAATTCACGCCCTTAAGACATTACAGATTTTTCATTGCATTGAGGAAAGAGATGTTTTTACTTTTTTTTTCTTTCTCTCCGTGTAATTAGACCGTGTTCTTTTTTGTGATGAAAGTATTGAGGACACTAGCTGCAATTTTGCGAAACCGCTTTCCCTTTGCCTATATTCCGGTAGCATCCGATAGATGGCGCCGCCAAAGAAAGTCAACGAGTCGAAATGAAGTTCTAGGTCGAGCGTCATACGCCGATTTGCTAGCGCGAAGGAACGTCGTTTGGATACGTTACTGCTACTGCTCCTAGGTAGATTATCCAACCGATCCAAACAGCATGGGGACTCGTGTTGCAAGTGCACTGTGATTTTGGATTAATACATTAGTGATTGTTGCAAACTTAAAAGCGCAAATGCATCGTCCAGAATCCGCAGCTTTAGATCTGCGGTCCGAAGGTAAGAATTACGATTATTTTTTGCAGTTGGAATTTTTTATTCTTTTTTTTTCTATATATGCTTCTCTTCTCATTATGTTTGGAATGCTCAATGTTGGATCAGCTGCTTTGGTCGCCAAAGCGGCGACGGCCTTGGCGAGTTCACTCGCCAAGCAAGGTCACGGCAAATTGACGTCATTGAATAGGATGAAAAGACGATCTGCTCGTTATTTACTGACTGTGCCTGTTGATGAAAGAGATTGGTGTCACAATTGACGCAGTTATCGCCGACCAACTATTTTTTTTTTCCCATTCCGTTGGAAAGGTTTTGGAATTTTTGTTTCGTTTTTTTTTTTTCTCCATCGATTTTTCCTCTTTTTTAGACTTTTGCAAATAAAATGCGCTGGCATTTTCAATTATATATTGATAAATGCTGTCAATATGGAAAATAAAATATCTTGTGCAAAATTGATCCATTTATACATCTTTATACTTTTTAATTATTAATTTAATTAGATGCTACTGATTTTTTCTTCTTCCAAATTTGAAAACATTATTAAACTGTCTCAAAGACTGAAATGTACGATGTTTTACATTTCTACATATCTTGCAATATTTTTTTTGTCATATAAAGGAAATATCAAAAGTAAACAAAATATATTCTATTCTGTGTGGATATTTTTTAATTTCATTTCTAGTATCTTTATTTCAATGCATTTAAAAATTATTCCGCATCTAATATGATATTAATATGGGAAAATCAATAAAGTTTTTAATGAAAAGAATATTAGATGTTTGATGTTGATGTACATATTGTTAAAAAGTAAAAATATATAATCTTATAGAATATCATGTATCGATTTCTTTTGCTTAAAAAATATATCCATACATGACATTTAAGAGGGATGGGGAAAGAAATGTGCTTTTATTCTGCTGTCTGCTAAATTGCGTAAGGGTTACAAAATAATCGAATCGCCATCTGTTATTGCATAACGATTTGAAGTTAGATGATGTTTCGGCAATTTCAATATTTTTTTTTCCTTTATGGCTGCAGATAATATGTCTAGTTCATATTTGAAAGTGTCTATTGGAGTAGAATTTTATAAACATTAATAAAAAAAATTATAAACATTAATAAAAAAAAGCGTTGGCAGTGATATTTTAAACTGCGAAGGCTAACTTTTAGACTTTTGATATTTTTGAAACAAAAATAAATAGTCGCACATAATATGCATTTTCAAATGTTGGAAGTAATTTGTTAAACAATTTTTTATTATTCTGTTTATTTTCTACACGTTTATTATCATCTTTTATGCGTAATTTTAAAATTTCCACTAGTTTTTCAAATAATATCCATATTCTTTGGAAATTATACAAGCATAAATATTGTAGCAATTCCTATAATAGAATGATCTGATAAATAAAACTATAGATAAAATAAAATGATATATCATAATAATTCTGAAACAATTCTTATGGAATTAAGTGCATCTTGCCTGAGGCAGAAACTGAACGTTGAAAAGTGTTCTAAATTCCCCCTCTCTGAAACTAGAATAGTAGAACAAGCTGACTGATTAATTGGCTGCTAAGATTATTTCATGTTCGGGTATAAACTATCTGCTAGACATCCATTCTAAATTGCCAGATTATATATGAAGGTAAAAAAAATATAAAAAATCGAATCATCCTGAAAGCCCATTGCCATTTAGCAAATCTAACAAAAGAAGTATGTTACTTTTTGAATTTCTTTAATTGTTTATATTGATTTTAATTGGACAGCATTTTTCAATGCCGAAATATTTCGTACAAATTTTAACAGGAAAGTATTAAGTGTGCTAAGCGTCCAATAAACATTCATTCCAAGGTTTATTTACTTCCTAACTTTACATGCAATAACTGCAAGGTTATCAGTGACAGGTGCATAGTTTATTATGCTATGAAGATTCGGACGACGTTTGCCCACTATTGGTGTTCGCCTTAATTGCAATCTTTCTCTTCACTTCAGTGCACGAATTTAATCGGAATTAATTTGCCCAACTATTTCGTTTCGTGTTCTGTTGCATTTCGGAACTGCGTGCTCAAGAAATTTACGTCGAATGAGGAATTATATTTAGCACGGTGGCGTGTTACTTTATTGAATAATTTTTATTTAAAATGCATTACTAAAAATAAAAATTATATATAAAAATTTTCATTCTTAAAATAAATATTTTCGATTAATGTTAACATCTGTGGTTTTGAATTCAGTTTAAATTAGTGAGCTTGCATTATGAAAAAGTCCTTTCAGAGTATTTGTTCAATAAGAATAATTTATAAGAAATGGAACGAAAAAAATAACTTAAAATCCATCAATTTTTTCAGTGAACTACAGCAGACATAATTGAGAATTAAACCCTAAAATTTCAAGGTCTCTCTCTCTCTCTCTCTCTCTCTCTCTAACACACACAAACAAACAAACAAAAAAAAACAGATTAAGATATTGATGAGACAACGAGTTGACATACGATTGTTTTGTAATTTTTCAAAAGTATCATAGAATTTGGTGCATGCTGAAAGTAAATTTCTATATATTTTTTAAAGATATTTCCTTTAGTTAGGATTTTTGGCTGATGCTAATATCGTGTTTCTTTTCTTATTTAACGTAACTTTAAAATTACCTTTGTTGGTCTATGTTTTTATAAAATTTTAATGATTTTATTCTTAATTAAATGCAGCATTAAACGAAAATGCATGCCTGATAAATATTTATTTAAATAAAAATAATTTCAATTAAGAAATTGAGTCCTACACTTTTAAAGTACTTCTAATGCTTTTATGTAAAATTATCTAAGATTTAGGTCATGAATATTGGGACTAGACGTGACATATTAACGATATCAGTTAGGAATTTTCGCCATTTGCTTACATTCTTTAATCCGGATTTTAAAAAATGTTTAGTATTTGGTTCAAAATTCTAATTATTTGTCTAGGTTTGTACCAAAATTTTGAAGATTTTGTTATAAGTTGCCGTTAATTTTAAAGACCTTCTTTTGTTGTATCTCTAAAAGGGATCTAACTTTTCTGAACAGCCATTATAATTATGATTTTCGACTCTTCAAAATGATGCAATTCCGATTATTAATTAATTCCCCTTAATTGTTTAGTGTATTATTGATTTATTTATATTTATTAATTGACAATCAAGATATTCTTTCTCTTAACTAGTGTATTAGACAGTGCATATTATAAGGTTATTCCATTTATAAGTTGTTCAAGTTAGTTTCAGAAATCAGCATCTCTTTTAAGAATTTTAAAGATTTATTTTAGATTAATATTTTTTTCCGTATTTTTATAAATACGTATTTGTTTTTATTAACTTATTTTCACTTCAGACTGCCAAGTATTGACGTGTTTGTACGCAATATTATTAAATATGTCAGATTATAATAATATTCTCTTACCTGCGTACACTTCATGAAATATATATGAATTAACCTTTTATATTTGATAAAATTTTAAAATTATCCTAATATTTTATCATTTATTGAATTTTTGTGTACCAATTTATTTTGGCATATAGGAAAATAAAGTTTTAAACCGGTCTTCTTGTGGCCTATCCTAGGCAGCTGCCTAGGCTTATATCCACTATTGTCCTTAACAAGCATTCCGGGTCGGATCCAACTAAATCACTTATCACTTTAATTGATTTCTGAAATGTCATCAATTCTATGTGAATTTACAGAATTTCTTTTTATTCCTATAGTTAAGTCTACATTCCGTATGTAATGTATTGCGATTTTTAATTTTTATCTTAAGATTTCATACCACCAGACGAAAATCTGTGACCACTTACGGAGATTCCGTCACATCCCCATTGCCATAAAAAGGTAGTCATGTGAAATTCCCTCTGTTCAAAAACTTGGCAATCTTTAACACCTTGGCCACCCCTTTTTTCCTTTTACGTCAACCGAGACACAAGATTAACATGCAGAGAGCCAGCCAATTAACCAATACCGAATCTTTTAAGAAGAACGATTTTTTGTGTATCGTTTGCTCTCGGCTTGCGGCAACCACCGACGCGAGCTTTTTCTCGGAACTTCCCGCCCCTGGTGTCCCTCCGCGTGTGCAACACCCGCCCGTTGCGTCAAACATCCCCTTTTCGAGGTCGTTTGGTGATGATCCACGCACTCATTTGCACATCGTTTAGTCCCATCACGTGATCGGTTTGTTGCGAGAAATGAAGATTATTTAGCGGTTTAATAATCACGTATCTTTTGGTAACTGTCACCAAAAAATTCTATGATCTGTTTACTGCTGAAAGAGCTTTCTTTGGAATTGTCAAGCCACAAATCCCATTCCGATCTGTTTTTTTTAATTGTGTTTATCCGATTGTTTAAATAAATAGTGTAATCAATTAACAAATAATGATAAAGAGTTTTTTTATTTAATTCTGATGGTAACATTCAGGACGTAATGAATTTACTTGAAATCAGTGGAAACCTAACTACCATCGTCGTTATTGCCCATAATTTAAAATTACGTTAATTTTAATTTAGTCAGTTTATGAATGAAGATAAATGTGTATTTTTATATAAATTTGATGGCAACATTCTGAGCGTAAAGAATTTAGCCTAAGTTCTTGGAAACTTAATATTCATTATCTTTACTGATCATACTTTTAAAATATTGTAAATTTTAATTTTGCCAATTTATAAATGGTTGTAAAAACGTGCTTTTATATAATTTTCTTGGCAACGCTCAAGACGTAAGAAATTCTGCTGGCTCAAGTCCGTTAGAAGCTAAGAACTATTGTCGTTGCTGCCAACGAAAATAATGTAAATTCAAGTAAAAATGCAAATATGTCGGCCGATGGAACTTCTTACAATAAAAATATATAATAAGTATTTACTTGATCTGAAAATTCATTCTTGCAAACCGATGATTTATGATAAAATTGATATGAAACAAGCAATAACCGTGGCTAGAAGATTGATTGCAAAGATAACTATTAAGAAAAATATTGATCAAATTTATGCTTATTACAAATTTATCGGTGAAAATTTTTAAAAAATTTAAATAAAGGAATTCGAAATGAAAAATATAAATCTTCGTTGTTTTAAGAAAATTATTAAATAAATTGTGGCAGCATTTAATAAATTTAATTTCCTATAACCTTTGATTTTACGCCAAGAAATAAAAAATAAAAGATATACATTACAGTTTTGCAGGGAATGTTCTTGTATTTAAATAAACCATTATTTAATTATATTTTAATCGATTACGTTTGCTTTAGCGTCTACCTCTATTTGTTCTATTTTAATAACGAATAATAAATGAAAATTCATCAAAACTTGTAGCCTTCTTTTTATGAAAAAATTATTTCACACTTTTTTTTCGTTTTTTTTTATCCAATTAGTTTTCAAATGCGTTGTCCTACTAATTCAATTAAGAATTCTCCGAAAATTTGAAGTCTTTATTGTTTAAATGTAACTTTTGTATTGACTTTTGGCATCATAGAACAATTTATTTTCAGATTATAAGTTACAGAAGGGCCAATACAAAGCCGATATTGAGTTAATTAACCATTATATGGAGATAACTAAAGAAATTAGTGTTATTTCTCATGATAAATACAACTGTTCATGTCATTTTGAGAAACAAAATGAATTTGTGAATTTTTGAGCAACTGGTAATGGAAAATATCCCATAACTCAAGTTGCTCAAAGAATTCATAAATTAAGCTGGCCATTTGTGGCGCAGTTTATGCAATGGCGTTGTTATATATTGGTAGAGTGTACTAAATGACCTTGTCCAGCTGTTTTTAGAGGACCCGAAGTAGTACAATTAAGTTGGCTCGTAGATATTGCTACCATTTCCAATTCTTGTGTTGAAAAACTGATAAATGTATGAATTCTCAATAGCAATAAATCAAGGTTAAAGCCCTTTCAATTTGTGAAGATCTCGCCTAAAAATTTAAATCTAATTTTTCCGATTTGATATGTTCCATGTACATGGCATTTGATTCCTGTTTCATATGCAAATGTAGACAAATTGACTTAGTTAAATACTAGTTCGTATTTTTTTAAAGGTCTAGTTTACCAATACAGAGAGAGCATTGCATAACATACGACTGAAAAAACAAATATAAAAATCATTTAACGAATCATATGATTCCGACCGACACGTGACCTTTTGACTGTCTACGTCATGAACTAATTGTCCCGGGCGAGTTCCGATAATTAGATTCCTGTGGTCATTATTTTTTAAACTATTTTATTTTTGAAAGTGATATGGGGACGCTTATATGTGGTGCATGTGGTCGAGTTCAAAAAAGGTTAATTTGTGGTATTTTCCCCACCAGTTTCTTTCTATATGGCGTGCGGTTTGTTGGAAAACATTTCGCGGACAGTTTAATAACTTGTATTCCTGTAAAACAATTCAGAGTTCTTGAGAAGAATTAAGAAAAACGAATTGTGAATTCTTAATAATAATGTGTGAATTTTGACTTGGGACATTTTTCGGTTCAATCGCAAATTTATGAGGTTTATCTTGAATTGCGTTTTTTATCATGTCAGAACATGATGTTGTTTCTGGGATGAGGTTTTTGGCGTCAACAAAAATCCGTAGGTGAAAAATAAAAAATCTATTATCTGCACGAGCATCTCAAAAAATCAGCTTTTAATAACGTGTTGCCTTTGCATTTACAAAAGCTCTGATTAAAAAAAAAATAAGTGAATGACTACAGTAAATAAAACCTAGAAAAATGACATTTTGAGCACGTGATTATATGAAATAAATAGGAAATGTGATATTTTTGTAAAACAGTAAATGCGAGATTAAAGTTTTTTGGATCGTTTGCAAATACTAAAGGGACTCATCCAATGAAACAATTAAAATGAAAAAAAAATTTAATTTAACTTGCACGAGCACGTGTTGCTTGGCCGTTCAAGAAATGATGTTCTGACATGATACATTGAAATATGCATAGCAGATTTCATTTTAATCTTTTTTTTTTACTATCTTCTGTGCTGTTTTGTGAAACGAGTAATGAATGAAAAAAAATGAAATTTGTTATTGCAAATAGCAAGTTATCATATGAGAACATCTATATTTCACATATAAGTTCTGAAATTTCGGAAATAGAATTTTTTAAACGTATATAACCACAAAAAATGCACTGTTAAATTAAATTTTCCAAAATATTTGTAAAATGTAGATAGAGCCACAACTTTTTTGAAAAAATATTTTTAATTATGGGAATAACGTTATAAGTGAATGGTAGCAAACATTTCGAGTTTGGAATGTTTTATGATATTTTACATTTTCTATAGTTTTGATTTCGAATCAGCTCCCGTCGTCGATAACTTCAATGATTCACTTCTTTTATATTTGTACAATTTTTTCTGCTCATGGTGTTTATATCTGGACATTAAATTCCCCATTTCCAAAATAACATTATATTCACACATGATTAACATATATATTTAAAAAATTTAAGTGGAATATAGAATAGGTTTGCTGGGACAACCCATTTTAAAATATCAGTAACTTCGAATTTTTGAAAACTTGTTGTTGTTACTAATGACGATTGTAATAGACACCCCCCCCCCGCTGATACAACAGCAGGTTTAAGCCGAAAGAAGCGTCTCTTGTTCTTGAAGTAGCGCCAACTAGTGCCAAGAGTACGACTTAGCTACACTCACAACGCATTCACTTTCACAGCCCCTTTTTACAGGGGAGCACATTCACACATCTCGCACAGAAGAATACAGATAGCATACAGAAGAACAACCATCCCCAAACCGGGACTCGAACCCGGGGACACGTGGAAAACGCGCTACTTCTGTGCCTGAAAGCCGGCTTGAAAACTTGTATCTGATTCTAAGTAAGGGATGGGTAACAACAAGGCCTGACTAAGGCAGGGGCTGTTGCCCCGGGCCCCAATTTATGTGGGGGCCGGCGAATCGAATAGAAATTTAATTTTACGAAATCGAATAGAAATTTTATTTTTATTTACATTCTTTAATGAATGTTCTTCTTTATTAAAGTAGTGAAGCAGAGGGGGCCCCAAAGAATTTTTCCCCAGGCCCCAAATAAGCAAAGTCGGGTTCTGGATAACAAATTTACTTTACATGGTAAGCTGCAAATATTTGTATAAAATCAATCTGTTTGATGTGAACTATACCTTTTGACACAAAATTTTAAATAATTCTATCTTATTTCAATTTCCCAAACTACCAGAGATTCCAAGCAACTGTTTATTGATTTAAAATGAACCGAATCTTAATTTGTGTTGTTGTTTCTTATGGCACTTGCCATGGACAAGCTCGCTGAGGTAGTCAGTGACTTAAGCTGAATGAGCGTCTCTTGTTTTGTAGTGGCACCAACTAGGGCCAAGAGTAAGACTTTTGCTACATACTCATTACATTCGTTTGCACAACCCCTTTTAATTGCAAGATAACGGAGAAGGGCTATCTCCAAGCTTGGCTAAATGCTTGATAAAACCTTGCAAAGAGTAGCTGACCTGGACTGCTGGATCACATGGTGCAGTGGAAGAAGCGTCTGGTGGACTCACTTTTAACAGGAGAAGGGGGAGGGTACATTTATACACAGAACAGAGGAAGAACAACCACGCCCGAACCGGGACTCGAACCCAACGGGGAATTCGCGCTATCCCTATACCAGGACACCGGCATCTTGTAAATACAATATAAATTAATCATGTTCAGAATTTACTATCAATCTTTCAGCCAATAAAAAGTTTTTAAAATATAATAAATTCTATTTATGGTCACCAGAAACATGTGTATTGCGATAAAATAATTTAAATTTGGAATTTCGCTCACAAAATACTACATACATAAGATAAAACATTAAGCCTGCTCAATTACATATATCCTGTAATTGAATTATCACGTGATTTGACGTCAATGATATTGTTTGTGAACATAAAGGTTGTATAGTTTTATTCACAAGAACGCTTAACCCATATTGACAATTCATTAAGTTGTGGGTGGTATTTGCTTTTAGCATTTACGTCTTGGAAAGTTGTTTTATTGTAAAAAAAAATAAACCATATTGCGTATTTTAATTTGTATTCTTGTAAAAAAAATATAGAGAGTTTTCGTTTTGGAATACCTTTTGAATGACTGGGTACAAAGTTTGATAATAATCTAATTCAGATGATACTTTCGTCCGTTGATGAGTTACTGCCTTCACATATTTGCAAATATAAAAGTTGGCACACGGCCAATTTATTAATGCAGCTGGTACAAAATTTCATACATAACAGCAGTTAGTTATAAAATCGTATGATGTATTACAGACATCCATTTTGTAGTGTTTTTGAGTAATCGCTTTCTTATTCAAACAAACGGACAGACTACACGTAGACAGATTTTGACCAAATCTTCGCAGCAATTTACAATTTTGATATATTGCCTTATCAAATTTCATTCCTCTAGTTCGTTCCGCTTTTATCAGATTCACAGACAGACAAACAGACTTGATTAAAAAAAAATCCCCCTTGGTTCATAGAATTTTATGTTAATTATTGTATATAGCATGCGAGAAAATAAAAATGGCTGAGGTTCCAGCTGTATTAACATTTAACAAGTATACTTTTCCTGGAAATGTAGAAATAAAAAGAGAAATGTATTTACGCGTGTAAATTATTCTTCCTATTATTTTTTAAAAATTTACTGCCATTTTTAATAAATTTGTAAGCACTCGATGACGTTACAACAGTTCGCTATAAAATGCATCAAACGATTTTTTTATTTCTGATTTTACGAACTCAGCGTTTGTATTTGTTTGATAATTTTAAATTTACGATCACAGATTTTTGTTATTGATAAGATAAAATTATGTTAGATGCGTTGATTCTGTTGCGTAGGCTAATTATGTAATGATATTACGAATAATGACGTTCGCGTAATGCAGTGTAAGGAAGTTCCATTTCGCTGCCAAGAACGTTCTAAAGTTTCGAGGATTATGCTTTCTTCTAATTATCCAATATGACATTCGCGTTTATCAATCACAGTTGCAGTGATGCGGCGTGATAGACGGGAAACCGGACGGCCGATTTCTCGTGCAGGAAATCATCCGCTGTCATCATTTCTGCAGACGACTTTTTGGGACTTTTTTTTCACCTTGAAAAGGAGTTATTTTGCGAAAGTGTTTCCTGTAGCGAAAAGCGAGTTCTTTAATTACGCCCTGCAGAACAATGAATGCACGGCTGCATTCGCTCTTTACAGAGATGAAAAAAAATATTTCGAAACTTAGATTTTCTCAGAAATTTCGTTTCCTCTTCTTGTTGGTACTCTTACTTTAGTTGGTTTTTAAGCGCTGATGAATGGATCAGACGATTATCAGATCATCACTTTTTCTTGAAGTTTTCGTTTATTTTTATCGTCTGAATCATAGATATGTACGGAATAAACAAACAAACGATTTTTGGCAAATAAATGACTTTTTTTCTTTATTTCATTTATTTAGGTATTTATTTCATTTTGTATTGTAATTATTATTCTTTAAATTATCTTATTTGATATTCTTTTTGTTAACTGTTCTTAATTTTCTAAATTTAAGATTTTTAATCAAGACTATTAAAATCGTATGCATATTCCGTAATCCTTTATTGTTTTAACTAAAATTCGAACTAGCTTTAAATTATTGTTTTATAGTTCTGAAACTAATGTGAAAGAATTTTTTTTAATTGGAAGTGGGAAGGGATATTTGATCTTTAAGCTTCCATTTTTAGAATTTTACGAATACTATTTTGATGACGAATTCTGCTTTTTTTATAATATTCTGTTTTATGATTCTTTAAAGTTTTATTTATTTTGCTTCTAATATATGTGAAATGTTAATACAAATTCGTTCTTTAAAGATTAAAAAAATGATACAATTATTTTTCGTGATTCTAATTGTGTAATTCTTGATACAGAATTATTCTATTTTCTATCAAATTATTGCATAGTAAGTGATGAAATAAACTAAAGTTGAAAGGAATGCAGAATAGAAGTTCGTAGTATTTCCATAAGTCCCCTCCCCCTCCAAAAAATTGATTCTTCGGTGTCAAACTAGTCCCACTGTATCATTAACCACAAGATTTTATTCATTATAATATTGATTTAGTTAGAATTACTTCTGACTTCTGACGTGCATCTGAGATAATGCTTGAAAGGAGGGGGAAAAAAGAAGATTCTAAGACATTACCGAATAAGCATTTGGAGTTAATTAGACTTCTAGACGAGACGGATTTCTATTTAAATCGCTATGGTAATTGCATGACAGAACATACATTTGCATAACTCGTTGAATTCGCGAAAGTTCCGAACTAAGGGATGTATAGAACGATCTTAAAGTACGCTAGCAGTCGATAAATATTGAGAAATTCGAATCCTTTCTGATGTGCAGATTTTTTTTTTCATCTTATTTTTAACGACGTTGGATAAACATATTTATAATTGTATCTAAGTCATTAGAATTATCAATTTACACCAACATTTATTTACAGACATTTTTTCTCGGCACCTCTACTATCGTATTGTTGCAATATCTTGTCATCAAAATGACATCAAAAGAATATTCAACAGGTTGCATACATTTTCGAATATTTCTTGTGGAATATTGCAGAAAGAGAAGATTGTGTGCGGATCGTTTATTATTCGCCTTTTTTTTTATTTGCATTTTTTTCACCGGAGTTTTTTGTCATCTTCATGTAGTTGTGTGTGCATGTAGTATTCGGGGAGGTAGGTGGCGTGATTTACTGTGGCCTACGCATTGTTTTTCTGATGGATCGCCGTTTTCCTGCATTTTGGAGAAAATCGCGAATTTCGCTTGCAGGGCCAGGGGTGAGGAGGAAGGCTCAATTTATTCGCCAATTGTCTCTCCCATTGTCTTCAGTTGTCTTCGAGTGTTCGCAGCTAAGGAAAGTGGAGGATATTTTTCTTTTCTTTTTAATTTTCGTTGTGGGTCAGTGTTTCAGCCGAAATTTTTTTCGGCGACCCTTTTACCTCACGCCATCTGTGACAGTTAGTGACCAAAACACTGGAACACGAAGATCACGTTTTGTCCTTTTTTCGACCACGTTGTCGCTGAACGCTGCTTTCTGTGGTAACGAGAAGTTATACACGCGGCAGTTAGTGTGCTAATGCTCACGATGTTTACTAACCCGAAATTTATTTCATTTGAAACTCCGAGTTAGCCAAAGTTATTCGGTACGTTTTTACTTCTTCCACTTTCTGAGGAACACAATTTCGAATTGAGGGGGAGGAGGCGAAGAGTTGGACAAATTACTGCTTCTGAAGCATCTAAGCATTGAAAAAAATTTTGCACTTCGTTCATAAAAGTCAGCTAAATGCGATCTTACTACTTAACGCGAGATAATTGGTAAGAAAACAAACAATAAGAACCTCCAAAATAATATATATTATTTGAATAGACTATGCATTTCTGAAGAAGGTAAAAACGACGTTAAGTATGTTCCATGAAACAGAAGTATTTTTTGCACTCTAGTAGCTCTTTTTAGGAACATTCTAAATGGTGCATCATTTTAGTTTTTCTTGCTTTCATGTATTACGATAAATATCAGAGTAGAGAACTCTTAAGAAGTGACAAATCAATTCTTATTAAAAATTCAACTACAGATGAGAATAGAATGTTGCTTTGTTTAGGGTTTTGACGTCTCCGAAATTTACGGGCAAAAATATACTTTTACCTGCTTTTACCAGTATTGCATTATTATCATGTATGCTACGTTGACAGCAGATGCGTTTTTAAAAGGTTGACCTAATTTTACCAGTATTGCTTTATTATTATGATGATGATGCTTCTTTGACAGCGGATGCGTTTTTAAAAGGCTGACGAAGAACTATGACATGATAGCTGTTATTCCATCTCAAAATCGGTCGAGCTCCAAAACTTTGTTCGCCTGCTAGAAAAACTGAAAATTTAAATTAAAAAAAATTATCCTTATATATCCTATATATATATATATATATTATAGAGCGATGCCGATAGAGAGGCTTCTTGATTGTTTCAAACCGGCTTATATTGGTTAAAAATTTAAATTAATTTAGGCTAATAATGACTTAAAAATAATAATGTTTTCACATGCTAACTTGAAATTTGCGACATAGATTTCATTTTCTTTTATTATTATTATTAAATCTTTGAAGCAATAATTTATTTCCTTATATTCAACGAAAAATCAAACATTTCAGTAGTTTTCTGAGAGAACTTTGCTTATTATTAGTTAATATTATTAATAAAATACCAATTGCACATATTGTTAATAAAACGATAGGAAGATATATGTAGTATCTGTCCATTCTGCATTGCAATGTCAGTGTCTTAAAGATAATAATCATTTAGATATTAACTGTCTTTTTTAGATACCGTTGCACCAAATCACTGCAGAACTAAATATGTTTAACTGCATAAAGGCTTTCAACTGCACCGAAAAACAGATTTTATACCTCCTCTATGTGCATTACATTGCAGATAAGAAAAAGGGAAGCAGCCACTGACTGTTGGAGAGGGATCACTGGTGGTAGTGGGCCTAGAAGGGGTTAGAGAGGCAAGGAAAAAAAAACCGAAACACGAAAGTGGGTTTAAAAAAACTCTGAAAAATGCCAGCGAAGTCGTGAAAAAGAAAAAAAGAAACCTTCCGTAGCAGAACGGGTCTTGAGATTCTGCCCGGGCCTTGGGGAGGCGCCAATCTCCAACATCCGGGTCACTTCTTCGGGTCAGAGCGAGCGACACGAATTGAGCACCTCCCCCCCATCCCTTTCGGGGTTGCCGTAATTTTTTTCTTGTATTTTTATTTATTATATTCTCCCCGGCGTTTTCGATCTCATGTCGAATTCTTAACTCTCTCTCCCCCCTGTTCTTTTTGAAGCTTTTTTTCTCTCTCTATTTTGCGGTATCCATTGCGCAGTGTTGTGACGGTAAACCCCAGGAATCGGGGGTGTAGAGGGAGCATCCCCCTCATTCCAGGGTTAGAGGTTGATGACCCCCTAGTTTCAAAATAATGCGCCCTTACCGCTTGTGTCGTGAAAATTCAAAATATTTTTTGAAGTTCAGGACATTGCCTTGTGGTCTTTCATTGTGATACGCACTTAACTCTAGAGTTCCAAGATTTAAAAAAAATCGTGCAATATATATATATATACATTTAGTATGCAATGTATAAATATTGTGCAGCATATATATTATTCCAATAATATTAATAAGTATTATCTTGTAAAGTAATTATTTTTACGTAATGCAATTATTTTTTTGTAATGCTTTTGATTGTCACTGATTTAATGCAATTGGTATTTTTTTGTGTAGATGTTTTTCTATCAAAACGTTTGAAACGCGCTAGAAGGGTGTTAATTTCCAAATATTCAATTTCTGTATTTAAAAAAATTTAAAATTTCTTCAATTGTTGTTATAAAATCATTTTTTCCTTCTATTTGTGAAAAATATTATTTTAAATAAATACCAGCAATTATCTTTTAAAAATTAAAGTAATCTCCCTATTATTTTAAATTTTTGTCCCTTTTTTATTTTAACAATTTTACATAATAATGTCTTTCGATAATAAGAAGGGGAAAACAATCGTTGATATATCAAGATGTCAAGAAATTTAAAATTAAATAAAAATGCTAGAAAACGGAATAGTCGTTAAATCTGAGGGATTGGTATTACTGTTTTTATAATCATAATAAATTTCTGATTAAGAATGCTATTTTGTAATATGCTATTTAAATTTTTAAGATCGTATGAAATAATATGATCACGATATTTCTAATTACATACCATTCTATGTAAATATATATTAAACGTTAACGAACCATATTAGCTATTGTCGAATGGCAACAGTCAAATATAAACAAACTAAAGCTTTAAAGTATTTCATTGAACGCTTTCGCAACTGCATTTAATTTAATGCTTCGTTTAGCTAATTATTGGAATTCTAAAATATTATCAGAATTGCTTAGAAAAGGGTTAGCCATACTACCAAAATCTCTAATCAGAAGAAAAAAATGTAAATTAAATCCAGAATCTGGCATCAAACAGAAATAAGCAAATTTAATCTTAGTTAACGTCGCCGTACAAGTAATGTATCATTATGACATGTATCGTTAAATTATAAAATCTGTTTCTTAATGATATGTATCTCATGAAATAACAAAATAATTCTTTGAAATAACTGATAAATCACAATCGGCTATTTCATGAAGTAAATAACAATTATATAAAATAATTATGTAATTTAACGGTAATGTAGATATTTTATATATAAGGAATTTTTAATTAGTTGTGGACTGATTATATTCATATGTCCCACTCATTAAATAACAAACTAAGTGAAATTTTGACAAATGTATTCAATATTAACTGTTAAAAGAATCAATATTCAATCAAATTGGTCGCAATAGGCAGCTAATTTTAAAATAATTCTAAACAATTCATAGGTTCAAGTTTTATTAAATAACAAAGTAAGTGAAATTTTGAGAAATTTATTCAATATTAACAGTTAAACGGTAAAAAAAAGTCAGTATTCTGGGCGACCAAATTGATCCCAATAGGGGACAAGTTTAGTAATGATTCTCAGAAGCCCGATGTTTCAAATATTTATAGCAGCAACCTTTTTAGGTAGAGCTGTCTTTGTTATTTATTATTTGCATAAAAAAAATTCTGTTTGTGTAATAATAAATGATTCAACATATTGATCTTATATAGTCAGTCTTCAAAAAATATGCGACATTTTTCTGAATTTATGATTTCTTTTAACTGTAAGGATGGCAATACAATACTTTTTTTTTTTAAATATATCATATTATACAGTTTATTGTGTCTCGATATTATTATTCTGTAGCCTCGCAAATAAGTTATGACTGTGAGACATTCTAGCTTATGATCAGAATAAGATTCGCAGATCCAAACAGCTATTTCGTCATTTTATAAATTTACTCTGAGAGATATATCTTTCTATGAAGTCCTCACAAGCATATGTCATATGTAAAATAAATATGTTGAGAATAAAATGGTTTGTACTCGAATATTAAAGAAATGTCGATATGCACAACGTTCTACTACTTATTGTGAACAAATAAATGCATGCAAACATCACAAAAGACCTAATATGGCCGAATTTTTTTATTTTTAATGATGCATTTGTATTTTTCAATATCCATTTCATATTATTTTAAATTTTGTTGCTTTGCTCCATTACGGTTTGGCTCTTTTTTTTAAAAAATCACATTTTGTCATTGTGTACTATAATATTTTTATGCATTTATGTTACTGCATTGAACATATAATTATCCATGCTTTCTTACAGATATCTAAATAATCCAGATTATTTTTCATCGACAAATGCTCGGGGTCTTTTTAGGAAACAACAGAACCTTAATGTTTTGAGAAATTTGCTATCACTAACCCAGTTCCACAGATGATAAACTTCAAAATCTAGGTCGCCCTTAAAAAGAATGGCCTCATTTGATTAAATTTTTTATATCTTAATATGCGATGGTTATGTGCGGACGGAACTGATAAAAAAAAAATTCGTATTGTAAGCACGCAAAAGGAATTATTTCATGTCAAAACTTTTATCGGAAGCAATTCGAATTTACTAGCTCACTTACCTCGAGTGCGTAAATTTGAATTTGTTATTCTTACAATAAACTTAAGCTTATTTGTTTTGAATGTCAAATTGAATTTAATTCCTTTGATAAGTCGAGTGTATCCGATAAAAGGAATTTCATAACAATTGAAAAACCAGAAGCAGTCAGTTTTGGATTTTGAAATTAAAGGATTTTATTAAATACTTACTGTTAGTTGCGGTTAATGTTTTTTTTAATCAGCTTTCAACGACGCCATAGTTCCACGTTCAAATTTTTAAAATTCCCTTCCTTTTTGTGGAGCAAGAATCATTAATCAGTATTTAATCTTATTAATTTCATGTGATTTATTTTCACATGAAGGTAATCAGAATTTTTATTATCGTTTGTTTGGCAAGCATAGCCAAATCTAGATCTGGCATCATTTTTAACTCCATATAATTTAGCGTTAGTTTTAATACTTTTATTAATATTTCTTTTAATATTCTTTATGTTTTCGGATAAAGAGAAAAAAAGGTTTTATTCAGAATCTTTCTTCTACAGTAAAGGTGGCACAATTATTTAAATACATTTTTTAGTAAAATTTTTATGTAAATGCAAACGATTTAATTAAAAATAAAAGAGTAATAATTGCAGGCATTTTCGTTGGCGTTGCCATTCGTATCCGATGTAAATAATTGATTTTCATTATCAATTAAATACTCTACTATATTTCCTAATTTGTAATTTATTTTGTAAACTTTAAACACTTTAATTTATTTATTAGTTAGACATTATATAATTTTTGTTTTAGTTAAGATTTTAAAACTTTTTTTATTTCAGTATTTTGTCAATTTACAAAATGATTCAAATAAATGAAGATTATGCATTGTATCGGCATGATTTTTACAGCTGCAATGGATTCCGAAATATCTGAAATTTATTGGCAAGTATTACGCAAATTATCATCTACACAGCGCTGATAAAGGCGAATAAAGAAGCAGAAGGGGAAAAAATTATTCGAGAATTGTTCTTTTTCTTTCTACCCATGTAATGCACTTTATGCATTTGAGATGCCGAAATCCGCAATCAGTCATCGAGAACGACGCTTTAGAATTGTTGCGGAAGCATAAAAAGAAAGAATAATGGCAGCAAAAATATTAATAAAAAAAAAGAGAGAGGCAAACTTCCGAAATTTTTCCATTCTGGCGGGACGCGTTGAAAAGTACGTCCCGAATATTCGAATCCGATTCACGTCATAAAATAGCTTGCAGAGGAACGCGACGGTTTCCGAAGCGTCGAATCATAACTTCGAATTGTCTTCTTAGCCAAGAATGAAAAGAATAACGGGGAGAGGGAAGGGGAGAAAAAAAAAGAATAAATAAAAAAATGTGATCGCTTTACCGGAACCTAGATAACAGCTGCTTAACCTCTACGAAGCGTTAAAAGGAAGAAAAACCAACTCATCGCTTCTTTTTCTATTTTGTCACTTTTTAAGAAGTTCTTTTCGGTTTAAATATCATTATTCATGTTAATTTATTCGAATGAGTATATCATGAAAGCTTACTCACATCTGCAAGCATTGGAAACGGTAATTAATGAACAGTCAAGAGGGTTAGAAATTATGCAATTTTTCGAGGAAGTTCTTTGTTTTATTCCAATCATCAAAATTATACTCGTTCTGCTTAATGGCTTGCTAATTCATTAAATCCATTGAAAAAAATAATTTACTTCTCAGAATGCAAATATAAACTATATATATTTTCTCCTTACCTCAATGGAAATTTGAATATTTTTTATTTATGGTACTAATAATTCATTAAGAGTAAATTTTCAAAATAATTTGAACCTACTGAATCAAATTTATGAATAAGAAGGATTTAGAAAATGCAATTTAGATTAATGAAATTATTATACTGAGTAGGCCACTAAATCGATGATGAAAGATAGAATTACTAATCATGATTCTTTATAATCATAAATAACATTATAAATGGACTTTCAAAACTGCTATCATAATTTATTATGCTGCTTCATTATTATTATCGGATTTTTTAAGCATTTTCAATGTCATAAAGAAAAATGATTAATTCTACCCCAAAAAATTCTCTGTATATAATATTGCTGATATTCTTATTTATTAACTGCAATTCATTTATATTCACAATTTATCATTGGAAAGAACATTTATTTTAAGATATTAACTTGCGAAATCTCTGTCAAGTATATTTAATCTGTGGTTAAAAAAAGATTTTATTTTTGTTTCAAATGAAGTATTTTCTTGTGTTCTGTGAAATTATTTAATCATTTTTACTTGCTGCCAACATTTTTTTAATAAACTCTGTATTTATTTCTTTTAAAATATTCACTGTTTGCATTTTCCCGAAGCGACGTAGTTCTCGCAGACGATAATAAATCTCAGTAGTGTAATTTATCTTCATCTACCTGAAATAATGTATCAATTAAAAAAATGGGTGAAAAAGACATAATTTGTATTTAAAGAACATTCTGATTGGAAATGTTTAATATTTTTTAGAAAAAAAAAGTGATTTAAGATTATTTTTAATTAAACATCATGATGCATAAAAGTATTAAAAGTCTGCTATTTAGATAGCAGATATGTTTCTTTTGTGATATTTTATATAAAAGTTAGAACTCCATTTTATCGTAACCCTAAACGTGCAATGGCATTCAGTTCCATGATTGACAATCGAATTTGCATCGGCAATGATATTCCACTGTGCAAGCATGCAGGACGACTAGTTCCGCCTCATATCAATAGCAAGATACTCATTTGAAAAGAGATACGGTCCATAAAATGTTCTCTTTTGTCTGTGTTTACAGTTATTAATTATGGGCGAGATCTACAGTGGAGTCATCGTTGAGCGAGAGATGACTCTTCGACGGGCCGATTATGTCATGGCCGCAGGCGGTGGTGCGTTAATGAAAAGAACTTCACTGATGACTCCGGGTTGTAATTGCGGTGGCCAAATAGGCGGAAGTAACGGAAATAGTTGCGAGGGGGAAACAGCCCAGTTCCGGTTCGTCCCGGGCCTGTGGGTGAGCGGGTTGCTAGAGTTGGCGAGTTAGCTTTGCATTGCGATTTTACAAATTCATTTAAAGCGTGGGTTACTCCATCGGTGGTTTTTCCACCCCTGATTTTATTCCTTTGTGCAGTCCTTATGGCAATGATTTCTGCTATAATAAACTATAACGTTACTTTTTTTATATGTATGCATATTATACTTTTGTATATTGTTGCTAAAATTGACCAATTCTACCTATGCATTATCTAAAAAAAAATATTAAATTTTTTAGCTCATTTCCAATGATGGAATTTATGATTTTGAAGCTAAGAATTAAAGCTATAAAAATTAATAGTTTTGATAGAACAACTAATAATGCATTGCAGTATTCAGACTAAATATAATTTCCTTCCAAAGATCAAGAATAAGTTGAGAATGCACATCGAAAATATTAACGATCTGTTTCTGCTCTTTTAGGTTTTTGAAAAAAATATGTAAAAATTAATTATTCAATTCGTTTGAAGTGTTTCCTGAAAGTACTAAAACCCTCTTTTTTTGCAAATAAATTTATAGCTTATACAACTTTAAAACTCCAAGAATCAATCTTATTTGTAAAGTACTGAACAATTTAACTGATTCAATAGAGGTTTTCTTTTTAATTCATGTGCTAAAAGTGGCCAATTTATTTTTTGTCTGCATCAGTCATTTTATGCATCATCGTGTTTATTGAAAAAAAAAATAATGTGCTGCAATCGGTAAATTTTTTTGCAAAGTTTGATAATAAATTAAAATAATTTGAATTTTTAAGAAATCAGTTAAATGGCCGGAAATATTTTCAAACTATGTCTGTTTTGTTGTATTTTTATTGCTGCAGAAGTTGTAATTTGGGCAATTAAATACGAAACAAAACAAAAGTGACCACAATTTTTTATCATAACCATTTTAAATCATTATTTATCTATTTACACCATGTGTAAAATTATTACACTTATCACAAAAATATTAGCTTTTTGCTGTAAATTTTTTTGTTTAATGTGTTATTTAAATTGTACAAATCTTTGTAATTACAGGTCAATGAAAAAACAAAAAGACGTTGATATACGAAAATTATTTTAGCTATTACATGTTTTTATTTGTTAAAGTAGTTCCGCGGAAAAAAATATTCTGTGAAGATTTATGCTGATACTTTGTTGTTAAGCTTTTTAAAAATTAAATTCAACCTCAAGAATTTTTCTATAATGCTGTTATGTAATAACTGCATTGTTCTTTAATTTGGATCATTAGTAAAGTCAGTGAAAATAAAAATAAAAATTGTACATTACTGAGAAAGAAGCTTTTTAAATGAAAAGGAAACTAATAATGATCGCATAGTTTTTATTTGCATAGTTTTTTTATAGCACGAATGCAAACTGTTGTTGTTTTTATGTTCCATCATTACTGTTTTTAAATCGATTGCAGAATCTGTATTGTGCTACTAATAATTTCATTTTAATGGGTTATTATTAATAGAAAATTATTTTTTATATTGAATTCTGCAAAACTTATGACGTTATTGATTAAAAAAGATATCGTAATTTTGAAATAAAAACTGAGTCATTATTTGTATGATGCACAAAAAGCACTTAGTCATATTTTTAGCACGCATTTAAAGATTTGTTATTGTGATTCCGAAATTTTGTTTCTTAGAACAATACGGACTTCACATCCATTTTTTTAAAGCTAATGTAAAGATATTTGCCCTATTCAGACGTTTCACAGCCAAATGTTGAAAATCAAAACATAAATAATCTGGTATTCTTTCTGATGAAGTTATCGTCTGCCAGAGAAGAGTTGAGTTGTTGCTTCTCCAAGAAACATCTGTGACGGATCGAGGATTCTGCGTATCGGCGTGTCGTAATCGGTTATCGTCGTTCGCTTTCATCCCTTTCGGTTGTGGAAATTCGGCTGAGCTCATACAGAGTTGTTCCCCCCCCCCCCTCTGCCACTTCGTTTCTCGTTTGCAGTTGAGGGGAAAAAAGAAATAAAAAAAGTGAGGAGGGATGAGATTTCGAGCCGGAACTCTGCAGATTCCTGGGGCGCGCGTGACCTTGCCCGGGATTCTGCGAGGCCTCATCGCTTCTTTTGAAGCTGCATTGCTCGATAGGATCGCTCAATCTCCCCTGGGCTATGTTATTTTTTTTTAAAAAAATATTTTTCTTTTTTTGTTTTACCACCGAAGAAAAAAGCTACTTAATAAGCTATAGCATTACATTCATGTCCAGAATTGTAACCGTCATTGGATTGTTTACGTTAACTTCAATCTACGGATCGGTTTTAAGCAGACATCATTTTCTTATTTCCATTTTAACTATCACTCACTTTAAAAAAAGCATATTTTTTTTATAAATGCAAGAATTTGCAGTTTAGTAATAACATATTCTGGAATTTTCATGAAGCATGGATTTTTTGTTCTTATTTTTTCCTGAAGACAACGTTAGTTGAATGATTGTTTAAACAAATTGATGATTAAATACGGAATAAAAATAATTATTCAAAATATATTCTTTTTTCTTTTTTGAGGTTTACGTCTTTTTCAAATGGTTGCCATTCGTTTGGTAATGTAAATATTTCGGACTAGTTTAGAATCCTGGTAATATTAATTAAAAAAATAATGCAGAAAAAAAATCGTTTGCTAACTGAAATAATTAAATGAGTAAAAGCTTGCAAAATAATTATTCCTACTAGCTTAGAACCCTAGTAACAAAAATTGAAAATATATTTAGAAAAGAAATCGTTTGCTGAAATATTTAAATGAAGAAAAGCTTGCAAAATAATTATTTTATTTTTAATGTGCGACTCGGACAAGGGGAATTTGATATATTATTCAAAATAATACAGCATGAACTTATTACATGATTAACACTATATATTTTTTGAGAAATCTGCTATAATTGTGTATTTTTCTTTGGAATTTAGAATAATAGCTTGATATTATAATATTTGAATGGATTTCAACATAGCAAGTTGCTTATAAACATTAATATCGTAATTTTATTTTCAAGAATCGATATAAATTTAGAAAATTCATTATGTTCTTATACACTACTTCATTGCATCTTCTTATTTTACCATATTATGGCTAATATAATAGAGTAAAAGAAAATAGGAGATTTTTTGTTTTATTCAAACGAATTGAGAATTTTCTCATGATTTCCGTTTGGCAGAATATTCCGTTTAGGCAATTGCTGCTTCCTTTCGAACAATAGCCGCGAACACCTTTTCCGTTTTCGTAATGCACCGGAAGGATGCTGTGAATAAAAACAATCAAGTGCATTACATAATTTCGACATATCTGATGTTCCGTTGAGTTGCTTCATTCAAATTTGTACGCAATCGCATTGCGCTTTCACAGGTAAACTGAATGCATTTCATTATATTATTCCATACTTCAACTTTCGTTGGAATATATTGTTAGTGAGTTATTGACTTTTAAATATTGATGAACTTATTTTGAGTGTTTATTTCTCTAAAAATTCTTTATTTCTCCAAATTTTAATGTTTTCTTTCATTTACAGATAATTCTTTTCTTTAATTTTTTTTATTTAAACAGTTTTTTTTTAAGTCGGAAGTTTCTTATTTGTTTAATTCTGTTCGTTCATTGTAGTAATCTGTTTTTCACTGTTTGTTTCATAGTTATAATCATTACAATATAAAAATGTTTAATGCTCTAACTTCGTTTTTAACTCATAATATATAAAGTTTTCGGGCATTGAGTATATTATGAAAATATATAATAAAGTTTAAGTATCTTTGCCAAACGAATGCAAGTATTAATTAATTGTATATAATTTAAAACACTTGCACTTAAATGAATATTTTTAAAAATTAACGAACTTCAATTCGTAAATGTGCATCGAATTTTCTCCATGGCTAGATAATCTTAATACGAGTTGTCTATTTACAAATTCGAATTTTTCCAGCTACTTAGAGTGCTTATTTGCTTCTATAAATTTAATTTATTTTGTAAGAATATTCATTTGTATTTTATTTATGTATAAAATGACGCTGTTTACATTCTGTATTCATCGGTGGTGGCTTACTTTATTTTATTATATGGACTTGACAAGTAAAATGTAAATTAGAAACACATTTGCACATTTTTGTTTCTGTAGTTGCGTGACTTGAAATATATGTTCACTTTTATTATCAATTATTTTCGAATTCAAAGCTTATATTTAAATAGAAAGAAAAGATTGACATCGCTGAGTTTTCATTTAAGTCTTAGATTCTTCAAATTGGCATCACACACACACACACAAAAAAAAAAGTGCTTTGGTGTTTATTAGTTGACTTTTTATGGCTGAAATTATTTATTGCTCTTAAAAGACGTGCAAAATATGCAGATAGAGAGAAATAGCGGCACGCAGTATGTACATTTTTATGACTTCTAAATATTTGTTGTATCCATTTTTTATTCTATACATATTTTCCTAAAATTGAAATGAGATCTCACATCTATATAAATTATAAATAATTGTATTTTCTGTCTGATCTAATCATTATGATTTAATTTAAAGATAAAATGTAGAACTCTATTTGCAAAACATTGCCTAAGGCTATACAG
Organism: Argiope argentata; assembly: GCA_026289955.1. Taxonomy (NCBI): domain Eukaryota; kingdom Metazoa; phylum Arthropoda; class Arachnida; order Araneae; family Araneidae; genus Argiope; species Argiope argentata. The sequence goes on along the minus strand of JAOUZG010028872.1, from coordinate 1,812,933 downwards.
AACTGAGTATGGTAATTATATTTTCAATTGGCACTTAATTTCATTGGTACTATTCTTGTGAATAAATTTCACTCATATCATTAGCGAAAAGACAGTTGCACACTATGATTGAAATTAAAGTTTAGAATAGTCTTTTATTATTTGCATCATAACAATCAATAGACCTTGTCTCGAAGTGCTTGACGAAAGAGTTTTTATTTACTTATGTGTATGCTTTTTTGCATTTGAGCCGTAGTTTTCGACTCTGTTTTCCGCATATAATCTTCCTTACCTTATTGTTAAAAACGAGTTACTTCCTTTACGTTTTTTCCTCTTGTGGACATTTTGTCTTTTGTTACGTCATTGTAAACTGAAGGTTCAAGATCATTTCCTCTAAGCAGACTAAACTCTAAAATCGTCTGACAAAGAGATTACTATAAATAATATATTTAAAAGTGCGTAACCACCAGGAAATATTTTTGATGAGAACAGGAAAATGTTTAATAAAATAATTTCTTTGCGGTTTTTAATGAAGGAAAGGAGAAAAAAAAATGGCGGATCAAGTCATTTCCATGGTGTTATTTAAATTTAATAATGAGTTTCGATTAATCATATGGTATTATTCATTCTTTAGTGGTTTTAACCAATTATAGTACGTTTTTATTATCATTTTTAAAGCCATGAATTTGTTTACTAGTAACGCATGTTTGCTATGCTCCGTTTAATATTTAATAAGGGTAACAATTATATTTTACAGTTCAGTATTTGCATTAAATCTATGTCGCTAAATTTCCTAGGATTGAAAATCAATGCAATGTATGTCGCCATTTTTTTTTCTTCTATCGATTGTAGAATCAAAGGAATCGATACAAACTCACGTGAAAAATGGTGTGCTAATACTATTTTGGAATTAAAAGTGCATATTGTACAAGTGTAACACAATAGGGAAGTCTTTTTTTTTGTTAATGGAAATTTTTTTAATATAAATTATTTAATGAATAATATGTGTGAACATTTGATTTTGCTAATTTTTTTTTTAAAAAAACAAATTATCAGCCAATAAAATACATAAGTGATAAAACTTTTTTTAATGATTTTTTTTTGCTTTTTAATTTAATGAAATAATTTATTTGGTAAATGGATATAGTCTTCTTCAAATAAATGATTTTCAATATTGCAGGTATGATAGTTATGGAAGATAGTTCAGTAAAATATTTCAACTGTAAGAATTTGCTAATCAAAAAACAGTAAATTAGAAAACTATTACTCTTATTTTTGACATTTTCTAAGCATTTCTTTGATACATAAAACTATTTATATCTTGGAAATGGATTTTTCGGCTCTTTATATAAACTTTTTATGGAAAAATTGTTTTTATTGATTATCTTCTAAAGCGACACTCAAAAAAAATTAAGATGCTTGTTAAAAAAAAAGCTAGTTAAAATGCTAGTTTAAAAAGTAGCTGTCATGATCAGAAAAACAATTTAAACATTATTTTGATATTGAAAGGGTTTCTTTGCTTTAATAGCTGCTAAAATTTTTTTAAATAGATTTTCTTGCTAAAAGTAATAGTCAAGATTTATTTAGTAACCAAATTTAATTTGAGGAGAAATATATATTTAATTTGAATATTTGTATGCATATTTCCATTTTTTTTGTTATGTCTAACTTAGAACTATATTTTCAATTTTTCTGTTCAAATTTGTTTTTCATTTTTCAATTGTTAATATCATATCATATTGCTTAATAGAAAATGATAATTCTGAAATCTTTTTCAAAATACAAAAAAAGCCTGAAATTTTAATTTTATTAATTATTTTCAAGTTTATAACCTGATTGTAGTGTAACGAAATATTTCAATCCTTCAAATAATTTTTCATTATTATGTTATTGAGAATTAGTTATTTTTCCATCAGATGGCAGCACGATCAATTAACTGAGAATTTGAAGTATATGTTTTAAAACAGCATTTTTAATTTATGTCAAACATTGTTTCTGAATTAACTGATTAATAAACATTTATAATAGCTAATTTTAAGTAACTTTTTTTAAAATTCTTAAACAAGTACATGTTGTTGATCTTTAATCGCATAAATTCATAAGATAATTTTAAATGAATTTAAGGCATCTATGATTAAAAAAAAAAGACCTTACATGGTAGATGTACTTTATGATTCCTTTAAATCAAATCGATCATTTTAAAATAACTCTTCCATAATTTCGATATCTCTTCTATTTTATGAAATGATTTATTTTCGTACATGAACTTTAAATGAAAAACGTTGTAAATATATTTATCCAACGTAAATATGCGGAGAAAGGAGTAACATTTTCTGACACCACTTTTAAAATTTAGAAACGCTTTTTCAACGAAATTTTTTATTTATTAACCAATAAAATTATATTAAAGTAATACAACGAAAGTTATCAAATATGCTTATAAATATTCTCAATAGATGGCAGCAGGGAATACTTATTTGTGGGTAAACATTCTTTAACAAATGCGAATCAGTTGTGTTTTAATTTATTTTTTAACGACTTCCTGATATATGTTTGTGTATTAATACCAGTCTTTATTTATGTATATTTAATTTAATATTTTTGAATTTCCCTTTTCTGTCGGTTTATTTAAGTCATACTTTAAGAATTTCAGAAAACGATTTTTTAAAATTATAATAATATGTTCTAAAAGTAATGTAATTTTTGCCAGATTGGTGTAGAATTGTATTAGGATAAGGTTATATCGAATTTACTGCATTGAAAACCTTGTATTAAAACCCCTTCCATCCTTCACTTTCTCTTCTTCCTTCTGTTCAAAATGTTTTTCTTCCTGCTCCAGATTTTACGTCATCTGGGTTCATCAAGCGGTCCAAACGACCATGGAACAGTCCTCTCTATTGTTTTAACCGAATTCCTTTTCGGACACAAATCGCCCCGCCCTTTCGCCGTCAGAAGGATGTTTTCACACTCTTTTATCCATAATTTAATTTTGTGGCCGGATTGGGACGCTTTTAATGCGTCCAGCTGCAACTCATATAACTTCGTGCATGATTTCCTGCTTCTGGATCATCGCGATATGCTGGTGATTGATGCTGTCGCATTAAATGGTCAATTACGCACTTGTAGTTTGCAAATCCGAAGACCCCGTAACCGCGGACTGGACTCTTTGCAGAAGGATGCTCCAATTGAGAACATCCCCCACTGGTAATGGGGTGCTTCCTTTCCCGCCAGAGCTTCCTCTGCCCCAGGAAGCGCATTTCATTAACAGCCGCTTCCTCTCTGCCTTTTGCAGACCCTGATTTGAAACACATACAAGTTCTGGTTATTAAGTGTCCTTTTCCGTTAGCGGTATGTCACGCCCTGGCTCATCTGTTTATGATACTCCAGCGGTGCACTCCTTACCAGTGACTGCTTAGGATTCAGTGACTGTCGAATCACTGGTATTTCAAAGAGTGATTCGGGAACTGTTATACTGCACAGGATATCCGATTGGTGCTTGTACCTGATGAATGCTAATGTGAGGTGCTATTCTTGAAATGTGGTGTTTGATGCCGACCGAAGAAAGGTATTGTTAGCGAATTCAAAGAATAATATCTCTTGGAACTTAGAAGAAAATGTGGTGGGAAAGTGCAGGTAAAAGAAAAGTTTACTTAAACTTAGCTTACAGCTTCCTTTATAAAATAATTTTTGCAAAAGTTGGAATTTTGAATGATTTTTGCAGTCGCTTTACTTTGATATTATTATTATTATTATTTTATTTTGAATGCATATGAAATTATGCAAACTCATTTGTAGAAAATTGTATTCTCCGAAATTTTTTAAAAATTATACTCGATACTTTCTTTTTTCGACTAAACTTGTTGCATCATGTTATTTCTTGTTCCACTTGCTTTGAAAGTGTTTTAATCATAAAGATGTCGTTTCCATCATCTTATTTTTAAAATCATTTTCATGTTCTTTTCAAAAATAGCTTGACTAACCTTCGCTTTTTGAATACGTTTTAATCCATAATTAATTCTTAAAAAATCTTTCAAATGATTTTCTATCTTAAATATACCTTTGATTGTTTTGCTATTAAGAAAAAACCCCATTTTTTTGTGTTTGCTGAATTTTATTTTCCTGTTAAACATGCATAATGCTAAAGACTTTAAACAGCGTGTGTCGGTGGTTATGTTTTAATGAAGTGTATATATTTTTTGCTTGTATATGCTGAAATATAAGCCATATTCTTACTGTATACACTTTTACATTTATTAAGAATGTTTATTATATTTGTTTCTAATAATATTAATCTTGTATAATATATGATTGATACACCATAATAATAAAACTTATTTTGTTTATTTGTCTTACAAAGCTATTTTTTTACTCTTTGCAGGGATGGAAACGAATATAACTCTCTGGCAGTTCCTTTTGGAGTTGCTACTCAGCAATCAATACACACACATCATCACGTGGACGAACAATGACGGAGAATTTAAGCTTCTCAATGCAGAGGAGGTCGCTCGATTATGGGGCCTTCGTAAAAATAAGCATAACATGAACTACGATAAACTCTCTCGAGCACTGAGATATTACTACGATAAGAACATCATTCGAAAGGTGTTGGGACAAAAATTTGTGTACCGATTTGTGTCTTTCCCGGAAATAGTGAAAACGGAAAACAAGATCCCTTTTCATGTGAAGATGGAGACTATTGGCAAAACCGCTACGCAGCAACCTCAGGCCTTCAGAACTTCCCCTCCACCCCCTCAAGCTCACAGTGGCAGCCCTCACTATCTGCCGAAACCCGAGCCTTTATCCCCCAGAGCGGCTAGCCTGTGGTTGATGACATCCAGGCATCCAGCTGCTGTTCGCAGAGAAACAAAACGATCTTTCAGTGATGACGACGATGATGCATCTGGATCCCTTCAGGATCACGACGAAGGATCGTGCGACGGACCTCGGGACTTGACCACCAACGGATCATCTAAGAGGATCAAGTCGGACCCTGAAACCGATTCCTGTCACTCACCTTCAGCTTCGTCTGGCAGTGGTAGCCCTGCTCCCTCCATTGGAGGTAGTAGCACAGGGTCTTGCACAACTATATCCATTCCTCGACCCAAGCCCAAACCTCCACCGATTGGACCCCTCAGCACCACAGCTTCAGGAAGCCTAAGCTCCCTTCAGACACCTATCATCAGCTTCGCCCCGAGCCCCTTCCTGACTCAGAACAAGTCTCCTTTCGTGATGCCTTTCTGGACCCCACTGCCCTTGCCCAGTCCAAGGGGTTATTCTGCATCAAGCACCTCGGGTACGCACTTCCAGTTCCCCACTACCCCTGTGGGTCTGCCCTACTCACCTCTCAGCCCTTTCCTGAGCCACAATTTCCCACATTTCGACCCCAGCATACTATTGACACCTGGAAAGTCAATTCCTGTCCTCCAGTGAAGGGTTAGTTCCAAGATGCCTCTGCACCAACTTTCCTAACTGTGACAGACCATCAAGTTCACCCAACTTTTGTATCTTGTGGATTATCTCAGTGTTGAACTTTAAAAGGTGAAGAAAGTCATGCACAACTCAGAGGACCATGGGCCCAGCTTCTGTATCGGTTCCTCTTGAAGGGTCTTGTCTCGTAGATCCGATGTAAAAAGAAGCATCTGTCCATCCGTCGTTATTTTGACAAAGCACAATAATCTTTGTTCCAGCTGTATCTGTAAAACATTTATTTTCTGGAGCTATTTTACACGATTGACAGTGCCTCGAAAGATTACGGTTTACAAAACTGTGCCTTAGCTTCTTGCCACGTCCATTAACTTTCACAGTTCTTTTGAGTAGCTATTTTTTTTTATTCGTTAATCATTCTACAAAAATTTCTATTTTTGCCTCACAGCAAAACAGTTCAAGCATCTACTGAAGGTGGGAAAAAGAATTGCAGTTGGTAATTCATCATATTAGAACTGTTGACTTTTTTTCCAGCTAACGAAACAGTATTATCCAAATATGGAACATGTCGACAAATCAAACTGATTGTACCAGAGCAATGGAACTTTTTAAAACTGTTTTGAGCTTTATTTTATCAGAGCTTTCAAGGATCAAGAAATTTTTTCGAAAAAAATTTTCTACTCTTATTAACACGTGGGTCAAGAACTGTCATCATTCTGTGATAAAAAATAAACAACAAAAATTAACTATTTTCAGCACTTTTTTTTACATGGCCTCCGGATATTAGCAGGGGTGTTTGTTCTTCAGAGGATTCTTTTTTTTTAATGCTAGTCGATCTAGATGGTAGGATAATAAGAACTTCAGAAATAAGACATTAACCAACTGATAATGCTCTAGTAAAGTGAAAAAAAAAAGAATAATTAATTAACTGAAGTTTCTTTTCCATCCACCATTAACAAAATGGAGAGAATGGTGTAAAATTCAACAACTTTGTATTATAGTTTTTCATCAGAATGGACCAAGTTATGTATTTTTTTTATATGCAAGATTGTACAGCTGGTGAGATCCAGTGCCCGATTAGTTCCTGTTTATTCGGATTCAAATTTTAGCTTTAAGTTGACTTTTGCAAATTGTTCTAATTACTGTAAAAAAAATTTAAATCTGAATTTTTAAAGCGCCTTATAATTTTATTTAATGATATCAATTGCTAATTCTATTGCTGTGTATTAGCGTTTAATTTTCGACTGAGGAATTCTCCTTCGGAGCTAGTGCTATGAAGTTTTCGAAAATCCGTGTAAGTCAATAAACCGGACCGGTTCCGGATAGTTAACCCGGATTTTCGATAATGTGTGATAAATTGTTAAATAATTTTAATGGTTAAAAGCTTTAAGATTTTACAGTTATTATTTGCCATAGTCAACTTTAACACGAAATTTGAATCCTGGTTTATTAATGTGAAAGGAGAATGGAATTAGGGCGTTGACTACCTCACAGGCTTTCCCCTGCTCAAGTGATTAGATAGCTATAATCAAGAAAGTGCCTGGAAAAATAAATAGAATTCTGTATTTTCGATTTGTTTTTATTAGTAACTAAGATTTTCCTTTTCTTTTATAGAATACTTTTGTAAGGACATGCATTTAAAATCACAATTGCTCAGTATATAACACTTGTAGGCGAGAATGCTAGTATAGACTCATTTTAATGGCCTTGGATGCTATTTCGAAAAACCAATTGTTATGGAATGTCATGTATTTTTAAATTTTAAAGATTTGAAAGAATATGCATGTGAATGTCGTTATAAGAGGGCCATTATAAAGAGGGATTTGCCGACAGATATTTTCAGAAAATATTTCACTTTTTTGTAGTGTAAAATATTTCTTTTATTGGATTTTTTTTTCTCTGTAGAATTCATTTTTCAGTTATTCGTACAATCATACTTTTTCATAGTATAATTTTTCTGGATTACTGGGATTTTAAAATATTCGTGCAATATGTAACTTTCCGTTTGTATTCTGTTCTGAATTACTTGTGAGTTGTCTAGAAATATTATTGTATGTTAACCTTTCACTTTTTTTCGTGAAAAAAAAAGTTGTGCTGTTCTTATCACCACAGGTGGTTTCATACTCTGTAAATCATATGATAAAGAAAAAGACGTAATATTTTTGTTTTGCTGAAATTGAGTGTATTTGAAGATTGGACAATTATCTTTAATATGCTAATTTAAAAATAGCGACGCCATAAAATGAAAAAGAATTAATCAACAAAACTGAATTTTAAAAAAATGGAGAAAAAATGGATATTCAGCTCACGTGTAAATGCACAAACATTAGATAAATGTCATTTGTCTAATTTGAAATATTTTTATATGAATATTCTGGCAACAATATAAATGAACTATATTTGGTATGTGATTGTAATAAGTTGAATCGGAAACATTTGCAAAAGTTTTCAACTTTTTATCAACCAGTGCTTTAAATCCTAAAGCGTTTTTTTTTTTGTTATTTTAATATTCAGACAATAATTGATTCTTTTCTGATTGAATTAAAAAAAATATCTTGTGCTCTTTTTTAATTTATGAAAAGAAAGGAAAAGAATTAACAATTATGATTTTTTATTTGAATTCTTAGAAAATCTTTCTAATTTCTTTTGCATTAAATGTACAATTAATATGAAATATGCTTCTTTTTTTAAGAACAAATTATATAGAATATTTGTTGTTAAAATAATAAATAAAAATACAATTTTCTTAAATAATAATATAATTTCATTTTGATTGGTGATTCATTCATTGATAGTTTTAATAAAACAAAAATCATGCTTTTAAAACTATTTTAATTTTGTATATTATTTTTTTTTCTTTTGCTTTACACTGTTATTGATCGAAATTTAAATAGCATCATTTATCTCTGATTTTTTGGTATTGAAAATTTCTGTATTGAAAGATAGAATATTTTGAACTCATAATGTTTGCTTTTTAATAAAATCTATTTTCTTATTTATTTCAATGATTTCCAAGCTAATTCAACGATTTTTGAAAATGCATTGTAATAATTATAAAATATTTGTTTAAACACTCAAAAAAAAAGGAAAATTGTAATTTTCAATTGTTTTATGATTTATTTGTCCTTCAAATGTATGAAAAATTGGTAGAAATAAGATTTGATATCATATTCAAAATATTGATTTTTATGGTAATTATTAAGGAAAGATAACCTAATTTGGCAGCTAGAGATTTAAAAAAAATGACAAAAGAATTATTGTAATCAAGATGAAAAATGATTTTTTTCGAGGTTTCTCTCGATATTATTATGATAAATTTAAATTTGGTACTTATCCTTATATAGTTGGATGCAAATTGATACCGATATCTTATACCAAGGGAAGAATTTTATTTGTGAAAGAATGGGTGCTTATTCCAGTATAAAATAAAAATGTATAAATTTGATGTTCTCAAGGAACTGGATTCACCCGGAAGTTTTTATCTCTGTACAGTTATAGGAAGTGCTGTGCACATCCTTTTCATTTCATTTCATCAGCTGATTGAGCGTAATGTTACCAGAATGTCTGTTATTTTTTTGTGTTATTGGTAACAAAAAGAAAATTTAAAAAAAGTATTTTGTTTTACTTTTTAATTTGCATATTCAAATCCTGCTGTAACGAACACCTGCATAAATGATTTTTACTGTTATTTTATTTTTCTTTTATAATGAATTTCTAATTTTTTAATGCTTTATTTTTTTTAAAAAAAATTGATGCAGCTTTAAAAGATTGATGCAATGATCAGTAGTTTTCTATTAAAAAAAATTGAATTAGGTTGTAACAATAACGCTTTCGATTACGTTTTGGAACACCTGCTTCATGTTTATTTTATCTTTTGACCAGGTTTATTTTTTATCAGTTTATTTGTATAATTGTTGATGATTGAAAACGATTTTTCTAAAACGAAGCAAGAGTTGCCAGATCATGCATTTTATTCAGTAGTAAATTTGAAAAATAAATTATGTATATATAACAATATTCATTAATCATTTTAAAATATTTGTAATAATTTTAATATCCTGTTTACTCTTTACAAGTATAACAATATTAATAATAAAGCTATCTAATATTCTAATCTAATTGGATGGAATAAAAGAATCTGGATTTCTTTAAATTCGTTATAGCGGGGTTTGACTGCATTTGTAAAAATTGTGAATATTCGGATCGAGTATGATACTGCTGTCTATAATGCTGTAAAATATGATCATATTTTAAATTTTGAAAAAAAAAAAATGTGAAACCACGTCGGCATTTGAACAGTACTTCGCAATGTCCGGTTTCATTGAAATCTGCTCATCCATGGGTTGTTTTGTATAGTAGAATTTTTAAACTGTTTTCTTTTGTACAGATGTCTCTTATATATTTGTAAGTTGAGAGACGGACCAATTGCGGCCTTTGTAACATAGCGCTCTTCTAGTTCAGCTTCGTCTGTATTGAGATGAATTATTTACTGTTAAATAAAATATATTCAAAATATTTTTGTTTACTTTATTATAATAATTAGTCTTTATACACGGCATTGCCCAAAATTAAAATAAACTTAGTTCAAATATTTTTATTGCAAAAATTACTTTTGATAAAATATTATAATATTATTTAATCATCTAAATTTAAAAAAAACATTTTAATGTGAATATTAATTGAAGCAGACGATATATGGAAATCATCGATAAATTTCTTATTTCAAAATCGTCTGCAGGTTTTCATCTAATAATTATCAAATATTATAATATTATTTCATCATCTGAAATTAAAAAAAAAATTAAATGAGAACGTTAATTGAAGAAGCGATTTATGGAAACCATCGATAAATTTTTTATTTCAAAATTGTTGACATGTCCTTAATTATTAATTGCTTTTTAAAAAAATGAACAAAACATTGCATAAAAATTAAATTAATATCATTGAAAAGACAAAATGAAGAATTTCACGATAGTATGCAAATATTTTTTCTGTGATAATTTTCTATGAAGTTGAAAGTCATGAAAACGACTAAATTTCCCTTAATTTTCTTATTAATTGTAATTTTAATTAACTTTTGCCTTTTGTAAATCTTGTAGAATTTTTATTCTTATTTTCAAAAAATAAGTATATAAAATTTGTTTGAATTCGCCCAAGTTGCTCTAGAGGAGATGTGTATACAAACATTAACTATATATAAACAAATTTTAAAAAGAAATACTTTTAAGTAGATTTAAATTTTAATCATATCAATCAAATACAACTAAGAATTGATCGTCTATCGGTCTATACTCTAAGAAACATGTAAACTTGAAAGATGCAATGAATTAGTATATGAAATTCAGTATGGAATGCGTTATTAAGATAATAAGGTTAAAATGGTCATTAGTGTGCCCCCGAGTTTGTCGCCAATATGGCAACCCAATACAAAGCTCTTTGTAGTAACCCTAATGATGTTTTGTTTACTTCTTTCTACAATGGTTGAGTTGTATATGAGCTTCAACTCTTTTCTGAAAACTTTAATTAAAAATAATAAAATAATATCAATTAAATATTTTATTTTTGATCTGTATTATAATTCAGATTTTTTGTATAGTTAATAAGAATTTCAATTATATTTTAATGCGATTATAAAATATTTATTCCTTTACTCATTTTAATTCACAGTATGCGATTTCACAAAATCGTCTGCTTTACTTCTTTACGAAGTCGTCTGGTTTCTTTCTTTAAAAACCGTCTACAATAGAACTATTCGCATTTCTCGTCATTCTTTTAAAGCTCTGTCGTTTGTTTTCTTCGCTAGTTATTTTTTCGGCGTTTATTCAAGAGTGGATGACAGGTCAGTGGTCATTTCGAACCAGATAAATGGATGAAGGGTGATTGGAATATTTTTTATAACCAATTAAATACTTCAAGTTTGTACATTATGTCTTTAAAATTTCCTATTAAATCCATTCTTTTTGCATCTTTATCTTCCTCAATTATTTATTATTTACTGTTCATGTTATCCGAACATTCCTTATGTTCAATGTGCTAGCGAAGCTACTAGTTTCCCGCTCCCGGGCATAGCGAAGCCGTAGGATGTTTTTTTAAGTTAAAAAATTCTGCCCGGTGCCTTCAACAGATGCCGGAGGCATCTGTTGAAGGCACCGGGCCTGAAAAAATAATAATAAAAAGACAATGCTTATCGATTAAAAAAATCATCATTATATTGCGAAAAGTCGTAACCGTCACTAACCCTTAAAAGTGTTTGTTTACAGTGTCCGCCATCTTTATTGGCGACTTGGCATCCTTGGCGCGGCAAGGGGCACACTATAAGTAACCTTTACCGATAATAATTCTGAATCAACTTTTTGTTTGAAGCAGTTGAAGAAAACATGTCTTTAATGCACATTCCATTTTCGAATACAATTAACTGCTTAATCGCCAAAAAACTCGCTAAGGATTTCAAGAGTGATTCCAAAAATAAAAGAAAAAAAATGCTGTATTTACGTGAAAGGTGAATATATCATTATTATCATATGCTTCTATGCAAAGCTTTCTCTGGGATAACAACTTTATTAGAAAGTATTCGAGAATGGTGTGAGGCGACCACTTCCTTTGGTTTAAATTGAGGTAACGAATATTTTCTGTTTAATTTTTAATTACAAATTTTTGGTTTCTATTAACTATTTAAAGATTATGATTCGGTTTTCTATTCTTTTAAATGTTTTAATAGAAATATAAAGGGAAAATTTTAAAAAAAAATCATTAATTTTTTTTCGAAAACGTAGATACTTTTTTAAAATTATATTTTTATTTGATAAGAAAAAGACATTACGGCTAGCAAACTTAATTTTTTTTCAATACTTCCTTGAGTTTGCCAAATTTGGCATCAGGTTCAACAGTTGTTTAAGTCGAAAAGGTTTTTTTTTTTTTTTTTTTGATATTTAATTACGAAAGAATACATAGAAAATGGCAATTCATACTGGCAAAAATTAAAATTTCTTTAAGATTCATGCTTTCTTTTTAGTATTGTTAAACAAAAAAGTTTACATATTTGTGCATTTTGCAAAACAACGGATTTGTAAACAGTATATTCTATAAGAAACAGTTTTCAAAAGTGATTTCGATTTCAAATTTATCTCTACAGAGATAGATGACAATTTAAAACAATAAAAACACATCCATTCATATTAGGTAGATTCCTGCAGGAATATTATTTTCTGCAATGATCCTGATGACAAGACTTCCGTAAAATTTTTAAAGTTCTTCCTTTGAACTCCTAAACCAGTCTTCTTTCAAAAGTTTATATATATGTAGATAGGATTTTAACATGGAAAAATAAATATGTAGATGGGATATTAAACATGGAACAATAAATATAATTAGCCAAATTAAAGCCCCATTAAAACGAACAACTTTTGTATTTAAGGTTTTTCGATAGCTACAATATCGTAGAGGTTAAAAAGCGGTTTTCAAGCTCTAATTAAGACTGTTTCTAACATTAGCCATTATAAATGTTGCCAGTTTTGAAGAAAAAAATTAAATTAACTTTTTTTTCATTTCCATTGTTTGAAATTTTAAATGAACATGCAGTAAAGATTAATGCCGGGTTTACACACGGCCAGCTATAAGACGGCAAGTAGTAAAGCGCATGCGTAAAAATGGACTAATTTATGTTTGCCACAACTTCATAAAAAAGATTCGGACATTCCATGCTGGGCTATAAATTGTCATTTTGGTGTTCTTGAATATTTCTTTTTAAATACGTTAAAATGAAGGATATTTGCACAAAGAAAAAGAAATGTCAACATATTTAAATTTTAGGAAATAAAATGATAATACATTCTTATCAGAAAGAACAAACAACAGAAAATTGAGAAATTAATCTGTGATAAGAGATCAATTTTTTCACGCCAAAATAAAAGCAAATTTCTACAAACGCATGCGCAGTAAGGAGGATTAAAATACAATACATCGGCTTGTAATTGTCCAGTCGGGACAATTACTTGCCATCGACCTAACATCATTTTTCCTCCTTTCTACGCATGCGCTGTCCTTGCCGCCTTATAACTGGGTGGTGTAAACCCGGCATAAAAATTATTAAATAAAAATAAAGAAGATAAAATTAAAATGGCAACATTATGTACAAACGATCAATTAAAAAATTTCCAGAAGCTGCGTTCTTTTTAATTCTTTATATATTTTTTTTAAAAAAAGGAATCTCGCTGTTCCGGAGCTTTTGTTAATTTAATGATCCTTTGCAAGTCAAATGCAAATAATCAAATCTACCGTATTATTGAAAGTTGCATGAAAAGTATCGTAATAATAAAAGACAATCATTGTGACTTCCGTCCAAGTATAGGCACATTTATTAACCTACAAATAGCAGTTAATCTCCAAAAAAGAACGGAAAAGATTATGTTTGTCTTATGATAATTTTCGCCAATGAATTGCAGCTAAACCTAAATACCAATGGCGTGCAGTTAAAAATAAATATAACAATGCCGGGGAATATATAACTTTTTAAAACTTAATAATACATTTTCTTTTGCTACAAATAACTCTTATAATTAAAATATTTAAATATACAACAGTAAAATCTTAAGTCCATTATTAATTAAGCAAAGTAGACGATTTTTTACCTCCAATATAAATGAAAAATCAAACGATAAATTTGTACTTTCTGCCATAAAAAGTTGCTGTTTGTATTTAATTGAAAGAACAATTTTTGCAAACAATAATTAATTTTTTAAAATTATGTCTAAAATTCTGAGATAAGCTTTCAATTCTTGCCGGCTGATACAAACTCTTGGCATTCGCTAATAAACACAAAACTTTCAAATAGTCTAAACTTTGTAACGTGTCTAAATTTATATATATATATTGCATTTGATATTATTTATTTTTAAATAAGTACTAATTTATTCGGTATTTATTAATTAATGATGGAGAATTGGCGATAATTTTGATCATATAAACAGCATAAACTGATGCTTGTTTTCATCTCTTAAGAGTTTCATCTTGTTCATAGATTTGCAATGCCAGCATGGGTTTGGTGCTACATTTAACTAGTTTTTACTTTTTCACCGTCAATTTATAAGGACCAATTATTCTATAAAAATATTATCATTTCCTGGGTTGCTTCAGTGTGTAATATTTTATTTTTTATTTAATCGTTAACAAAATATAGAAAATACTGTAATTGTCAAAAAAAGATCAAAATGAAATTTGCTGTGTATATTTCAATGCATCATATCAGATCGTCATTTCTTGAACGGCCAAGCGTCGCGTGATCGTGCAAGTTAAATTAAATTTTTATGCATTTTAATGGTTTCATCGAATGAGTCACCCTAGTATCGCAAACGATCCCAAAAACTGTCTCGTATTGATTGTTTAAAAAAAATATCGCATTTCTTTTTTATTTCATTTCATATAATTACGCTCTCAAAATGACATTTTCCTAGGTTTTATTTGCTGTAATTATATTATTTTTTTTATAAATCAGAGCTTTTGTAAATGCAATGGCACCGTGTTGTTAAAAGCTTTTTTTTTTTTGAGATGCTCTTGCAGATAATAACATTTTTATTTTTCGCCTATGGATTTTTGTTGACGCCAAAAACCTCATCCCAAAAATTATATTTGGTTCTGACATGATAAAAAGCTTTGAGCTAAAAAAAGGAAATATTTCTGCAGTATTGTCACCAGATTTATAGATTTCTATCAGTTGTTGAGTAATAACTGTTCAGGTTAAGTTATTTAGGATTTTGTGGCACAAGAGCCATATCTGGCTATACTGCGCCAAATATATGTTTGAAGATAAAAAATATACAATTAAGTTCTAAAAAGTTAAAAGATTAGAATTGACAAAAACTAAGACAAGAGGAAATAAAATTGTTTCTAACTAAACAAGAGGGAAAAGCCTAATTCCTCTCAAGAAGGTAACAATATTCGGATGGGAATGTTCTCCCACTAAATCACGAATGTTTAAAGATGATATACCAAACAAACGTAATCGAAAAACTGGACATTTAGATAAAATATGAATGATAGTTAAATTAACATGTCATGTAATGCATATGGAACATCGCTCACCAAACACACACAACCCCGCTTCATGCCCATGCAACTATAACCACCTGATTATTTAAACAGTGTAATGAGCATGAAGTGGAAGATGTAATGAAAGTGACTGCTGTCCGAAGTCTCACTTTCATTGGTTAGGATTTAACTGGGCATTTTAGTTTTGAATTAAAGAAAGCTGGAGGCAGTGAGCTGTTTGAAATTTAAATGGAAAGTGGCTTTGTCTAATTAAGCTAACTAGTGGAGAGAAACTGAAGACTAATGCTAATTCACAAAGACATACTTATAGTTTGTTTCAAATTATAAATTTCTGAAAAATATTGTAAAAATACAAATGAAAAATTTAGGGACGAGGACAGAAAAAAAGAATAAAAAACAAAAACACACACAAAAAAATGGCATGTACTACAAAAATAACAGAAAAAAAAATATGGATTTGTAAAGCTATTTTTGTAGATCGTGCTCATGAAATCTAAACAAAACTCTGTTCTCTTCAATGTGACGAATCATTCTTTTAATTTTAGTCCTGGATCCTTGGGAAGAGGCAATACTACGGAACCAAGCACGTTCTAGTTCAGGTGTTGGCTTGGTCATACGGAAGGAGGAAGTCAGCAAACATTCTGTTGCGTAGTGGATCGACTTAGCATTAAGATTTCCAGAAGGGCAGGAAGCATTAGGGATGAGGTTAAAACGGAGCAAACCAAACAGCAGATATTTATGTGCAAGGCGAGTATGTGTGAAATTTGGTTATGTGTGAGACGAGTATGGCCAGTGCGAAAACGAGGCAGTTTGACATCCAACTCGCGCAATGGAACAACAAGCCATAGAGTAATGTCAGATTGAAGATATTGCTTTTTATGAGAAAATTTCAAATCCCGCGATGCTTGCCATAAATAAAGAACACGTTGTGAATAACTCGTTGTAGAGAAGTAGATGGTGTTCAGAGAAAGGATGTTTGTCTCGTTTCAATACAAATGGATTCAATAATTGCACAACGATTATAACTTTGTAATTGAAATTGGTTACACAGATTTATCACCTAAAATAGAGATTCACATCAAATTTTGAACCATGTATGTCAAGCGGTTGACCGTCTGTCGGTGAATTCTTTATTATGAATGTAAATCCGATAATTCCTGAACGCAATGACATTTATCAATGGAATTCGTTATATTGTCTTGTTACTACAATTGCAGTTCCATGTCAAATTTTGGAGTGAATTGGTCTGCAAAAAGACACTGAAAATACGCATTCTTAAAATATTCAGTAAAAATGGTAATTCATACCAGTGATCTGTTCATTCTATCACCAAATCTGTAATTTGCAACTACTTTGTATGGAGATGATGATTACTATGCAAGGTAAAAATGGTAGATTCGTGCCAATGAATTTTTCAATCAATTCAGTAAATTCCCATTGGTTTTTGCCAAACCCATTGAATTTGAAATTAGTATTTTAGATTAAATAAAAAAAAAAGAATCTACCTTTACTTTGCTGCTTGTTTCTTTTAGTTTGGCCGGCACACCAGTGGCAGAACTAATCTGATTGTTATGTTTGTTCTAAAGGAAAAAAAATCATTAACGTTATTTTACATTTCATAGATACAAACATTCGGTTTTTGGATGAGAGAAAAAAATCTCGTTGTATTGCGTTTCAAATATTTCTGAAATATGTTATTTAACTATCAATTATATTTTTTTCACTAAAAATTCCAAATAAAACAGTTGCCAGCTTTATAATAAAAACTATTAGAATTTATTTCCCCCCCCCAAAAAAAAATTAGAAAGAAAACCTCTAACATAAATAACGTAAATATATAATAACTGATAAAATTGCTCTAAGAGTCATTTAAGATTCTATTCGTTTCTAATCGAATCACTGACTGATTAATTAAATATGTATATTTATTAAGATTTGAATTTCGTACAGAACGAACTTTTTTAATGATTTAAAAAATATTTGATGCATCACTTTAAGATTAAATTTATTGAAGTGACATTTAAAACTTAAAATTTTTATATAATTAGGCAAACCAGACGAATAGTCTGTATAACAGTTTCTTGCATACTTACTAATAAATGTGTTTAGTGTAAAGTTCATAAGCACTTTTTTGTTGTTATTCAAAATTATTTGAGTGGAATTAAAAGAGATTTTTTTTGTAAAGAAAATTATACGAAATTATTTTACAAATTAAAAAAAAGTTTATTGCAAGATTTCCAATTTTTTTAGTGAAAAGATAGATTTTTTTCAAAATTTCTTTACTTTTAAAGATTATTTAATTAAAAGATTTCATATCCAATAACAGTTTTTTGCAATTTAAATCCGAGATTCCGGATACAGAAGTCAGAATGAACTTTGTTTAAGATCTTTCCTGGGTTCACTAATTTAATTATTTACAAAATAATTTCTGAAGACTGAAGTAGTCAATAGATGGCGACACAGAGTCCAGGATTCTATTCGAAAGATATTTTATAAAAAGAAATATGTGCATAATATATATAATATAAGCAGTAATAGTATGTAATATAAGCGGGGTAATATATCACAAGGGTCCAGTTATATTTGTATTTATAACCAATTGAAACTGAAGACAAAAAAAATGACAATGTACAGATTTTACTATGTTTTAATGTCAAAATTAGAGCATTTAAAAAATTAAAAATAAACTTTATGTTTTCTGCAAAGAAAATGTGCGCTAAAATATAATTAAAATATTAAGTAATTCATTTCATTTTATTTTCGCCTATCAGTTGCATAATTTACTGTAATCGTCAAAAAATTTCAAATTCAAGATTTTGTCGAATCTCCATGTTTTCGAAGTTGACAAATTTACGAAATTAGTCGACTTCGAATTAGTCTAATTTTACGAAAATAATTCGGAATAGCAGCGTGATGATTCTAGCTATTATGAAATTTAGAGAGATACAATACTTTGTTGTAATATTTTATACCTATACATACTTTCTATATGAAAGATGCAGAAATTCTATTTGGAAGTTAAGGAATATTATGTCAATATCTATTAGTTGTTTATATTGGAGCTGCAAGTGATAAAATTATTTTCATACAATTTTTCCACTGAAAAATTTATACAATAAAAATTCATTCTAACATATAGTTAAAATTTTAAGGGATTAGTTACATTTTATTTTCTCGTATATGAAATATAAAGAAATTATAAAAATCGCCAAAGAAGATGTTGACAAATTTCTTCTTTTTAGACTTCTGAGAGTTCGAAAAACACGTTTTTGGCATTGCCGTCTGTCTGTTTGACAGATAACTGAAAAACGCTTCTTTCTACAGTGATAAAATTTAGTTGTGTTTAGATTTTATAGCATATTTGTAAATATCTATTAAATCTTGAGCGACAAATACAAAGCTTTCTTTCTCTTTGTATACTTTTTTAAGAGAAAGTAAAAACACTCTTTAACTTTTCAAAATTCAAGAGTTAATAAAAGTTTCAATTATTTAAACAAGAATTTAGGGTTTAACCGAAATATTTAGTAAGATATTATTTAAGAAATTTTTTTCGCTCAATTTCGAATTTCGAAATTTTTCATTTTTGTTGATATTTTATCGCAAATATCTTCCGCATATTTTAAAATGTCTTTTAAAACATTTTAAAAATGGTTTGCATTACTTTTTTCACAAATGTATTGGAAATCACACTGATTCGTTAATTCATCAACTCGTTTAGCCATATTACTTTTTTCCATTATTAAATTATGATACACTAACTTCTAAATAGAATAGAACTTACTGCAGTTATTTAATGTTAATAATTTTTTTAAAAAATGTTCAAGTTCATTAAATAAAGTTATTTCTTTCTCCAGCTGGCATCCTGGCATAGGAGCAGTGCGTCTTTCCTCAAGAGCTGTGCGTCCCGGGTTCGAGTCCCAGTTTGGGCATTTTTGTTCTTCACTGTTCTATCTATAAGAGCATGAGTGACCCCCCCGTAAAAAGGGTTGTACAAAGGGTTGTGATGAGTGTGTAGCTAAGTCGTGCTCTTGGTCCTAGCTGGTGATACTTCTAAAATAAGAGACGCTCATTCGGCTTAAAACCGCTGTCGGCCGTCTGCGCGCTTAATCATGGCAAGTGCCATTAGTAACAATAACAACAACATTTCTTTCTTCAATTAATAAATTCTTTTAGGTGAAATATTTTCTCTTGTTAGCTTCTTACTTATTTTATATGTGTTATTATCATGTGAGGACATAATGTTGATTTGGCTAGGAGGTTTTGATATTTTCGGAATTTACAGGCAAAAATATATTTACCTGCTTTTACCAGTATTGCATCATTATTATTTATTCTCCTTTGAAAACAGATGCGTTTTTAAAAGGTTGACCTGCTTTTACTACTATTCAAATTCTAGATTTTTTGGTTTCATTTAAATTTTGAAAACAGCAGCTTCATTTTCTTCTAAAAATGTTAACAACAATAAAATAATAATAATAATAATAAACAGAATTATAAAAAATACACATGATTAAAAAATCTTTTGCTTTTTACAAAGTTTATTATTTGGAAAACTCTTCCAATTATCTGTTTTCAAACGATATTTAAATATTTTCCTTAATGCTGTTATTTAGTTTCTTTAAAATTTTAGATATTTAATAATTTTAGTTTCTTTTTCTTTTCTATTACCATTATTATTAACTTTTAAAATTCCTTTTAATTTTCGATGTAGTATATATAGTATTATTCATGTGTTGAAACATCTTCACATTTTTCGTTAAAATTTCGGTAAATTGACTTTTTTATAGACATTAATCCAAAAGCGTTTAACATTGCGTTACTTTATTTGAAAAACAAAAAGATATTTCATTTTCAATTAATCTTACCAAGTCTTATCATGAAGCAAAGGTAGAACTTTAAATGACTATGCATTCCCTATTAATTGTTTGATGCTCAAAATAGACAAGTATACCAATCAAAGAAGTATAAGCCAACAAATGCTGTAAAAATGTGTTGTTGTTTCCTGACATCTGACACAATTTTCTGCTTTGTGCATACTGTGCTTTTCTGAATATTAGAAGAGATTCTCTTTGAAAGAAATTGATAATCGATCGATAGATTATTTTTCTGAAACGTTGAATGTTTGAGTACTATAATTCTGCATAGGCACAATGAAAAGCTGCGATTAACAAGTGCAATAAATTTGTTTTCAAAAATTTAAAGATTTTGGTGTCTTTCTTAGTGTGAATACATAATAAAATTTCTTGAATTTCCTTCAAAAAGGAAAAAGATGGCTTACAATTTAATGCTTATCTCTTTTTGATATTTTTACATTGCATATATGTAGGATATTCCACAGAACCATTTTAATTAACCAACATCTGCCTTCATCTTGTTTTGTCAACACCCGATGATATATGTAATCCAAAGCAAGAGTTGTAAAGGTTAGATTATTTCCCAGAGGACAATTATTTTTAATTAGTTTGGCATTCCAGAACAATGCCACCTATCGGTCTTTCCAAAGTCTATCCCAATTAACTTTGAAGCAGAGGCACACTAACTTTTGTCGAGAGAGGACGTCTCTCTACACGCGTCAGCGGTTCCCGCAAAGCTCAGCGGATGTGCGGTAATATATATTTTCAGTCATAATGTTTCCCTATCCCTAACGTCCTCCTAGAGGAAATAATCTAACTTTCTGATTATTAAATATCTCCATGTTTTAATTCTTTTTAATGTTTCCCTGTAAATACTCCCCCTGTAAATATTCCCCTTTAACTCTAAATAAATTCTTTTATTTTTTCTAAAGAAGTCTCTTCATCCTTAGTTTGTATTATTTTAATTTTGATTTAGAAACTAACCCATAAATATTAAAAAACCCTAGACATCACGCCACTAAAAACCCGCTATCTGAAGAGTCTAATTTTTGGAAGATTTATTTAGACTCCCACAGAAATAATGGAGACTCAGCCGGGATTGATTTAAGTCTTCTTTAAGCATCCGATTATTTTGAATTACTATCCCTTAAAAAAGAAAGAAAGAAAGAAATTGTCTTAATGCCTAAGATGCAAAAAACTGACTGAATTTTTAAACGCGTGGCTTGCCTCTCTGTACTAAAAATTAACACATTTCAAGCCCTGCCCAAGTGGAGTCATCATTCAAAGCTGCTCTCGAAACCACTCCGGATGGTCTATAGATGAAAAGTAACAGTTTACGTCCACTTCAGAAATCCTTTCTACAGTGGCGATCAGCAGTGTCACCATCGATCTTCAACTAAAACATCTTAAAACCACAAGTGAAACCATCAACAACG
Source organism: Argiope argentata (assembly GCA_026289955.1). Lineage (NCBI taxonomy): Eukaryota > Metazoa > Arthropoda > Arachnida > Araneae > Araneidae > Argiope > Argiope argentata. The sequence goes on along the minus strand of JAOUZG010028872.1, from coordinate 1,791,197 downwards.
CCAGCGAGAAACCGTGATATGAGGTACTGTTTTTATTTTTTTAGTTAAAGAAGAATCTTCCGAAGAATTTCAGAACTTCAGCCTTGTTTATGAAATTGATTTTAGCTGTGCGAAAGCGCTTAAGAAACAATATAGAATAGGATGAATCAATTCGTTTTTTATATTTTCACTTAAAAAACGAATTGATTCATCCTATTCCATATTGTTTCTTAAGTGGCATTCGGCAGATGTGCATAGTTCTTTAGTTTCGGTTTCGATTTCCTCACAGACGCTTCATTAAAAATTTATTTATCTTTCGCTCTCGGCGACTGATCCTAAATAATAAGTTACTGAAGTGTTTAGGTTATGCCTCTCATTCAAACGTGTGTTCCTTTTTAGAATCTGATTAATGATTTTTACAAGTGCTTGCTTTTAATGGTGTAGTATAATAATAATAAAGTTATTTCCGCGAAGTAATTAACTTATATTTTAGTTAGAGTGTTTGGTTTTATCTAAAGAACTTTGATGATTAAATTCTTTTTCACATTTTAACAAAATTTTATCACAGTTTTTAAAATAAGATTTTTATTATTTAGTTTTTATTCCTTTCAAACTCTCTTTCTCTTTATTACAAGAAAATGAGACAACTGATGTATTAAATGTTTTTGTAAAAGTGCTTTTTTAGTTGAAATTAATAATTAAGATTTTTGAACTATTCGATATTTTAGTTTGCCTAATTTACACGTTACTAGTCTAAAATATTTCTGAATGAATGAAATTTCCATATTTTTTTGTATATTTAGTGTATTTTGGTGCAGTATTATTCTTTCTTAAGAATTTTGATAAATGAGAAAACGAAATTTGCCATACTATAGCGACATTATTGTTACTATCTAACACGCGACAATTTCGTTAATTTCTTTAATTGCTTACTAAGATTAAATTTAAATTTTAAAATGGCCCTATCTCGGCAAAGGTAGACGCGAAGATTTATTCGTATTGGCCACAGAATTAAATTTAGAAGCTGATCAATCAATGACCATCACCACACTCAAAAATCTAATTACTAGTAGTTAAGATTACGACGACGACCTAACAAAAAACCTGCATACAACGATTGTTGAAGATCGCAAAGCCAGGGAGAGACAGCAAGAAGAACGAGAAGAAAAACTACGTTTAGAAGAAAAAAACGTATTGAAGAACGAGAAGAAAAAATACTCCTCGAAGAGTTGAGGCTAGAGTAACAAAAAAGGCAGGACGAACTCGCTGAACGCAAACGCAAAGACGGATTTGAATTAGAAAAATTAAAGATTCAAATGCAATCTAAATTAGACACGGGTACATCCGACACAAGTGATACTAAGTTTCTGATCAAAGAAGTATCAAAATTTCTACATCGCTTCGACCTGAAAGAAGACATCAGTCTTTATCTTAAATTATTTGAACGTCAAGTTCAACGATTGAATATTTGTCAAGAAAATTGGGTTTCTCATCTATTAGGCTTATTACCACCGGAAGTATCACACATCATAGCCAGAGAACCGGACGAGAAAGCTAACTGTTACGAACATGTTAAAGAGCTACTACTCAAACGTTTCAAACTAACTCCGGAAAAATTCCGACAGTTATTTGTCACTCATCAAAAGGCACCTGAAAGAACATGGACTGATTTTTACCATAAATTAAATACGTATTTCAACGGCTGGATTAATGGATTAAAGGTAGATACTTTCGAGAAATTATCAGATTTGATAATACTAGATCAACTTAAACGAAAAACATCTTTTGAATTCAAAGAATTTTACCTTGATGAATGGCTTATATGATCTATCCTGCTCAATTAGCAGAAAAATTAGAAGAGTTTGAAGATGTTAAAAGAACTTTCAAACAAAAAGCGAGCAGTCCATTTGTTAAAAAACAAGAATTCAAACCTATTGAAAAATATCACAGATCTGAAGCACCGAGAAGATCTGAGTATAACAGAACGGATAAGAGGTACCCAGTCACCAAGTACGAAACTCGTCAAAGAACTCATGACAGCGCTCAGAAAGGATGTTACAACAAAAATTACGAGAAACACTCGAACTACAATGCTCAGACGAATTACTCTAAGTCCCAGAAATTCAAAGAACTGCCGAAGAAAGTAAATACGTTCACCACGAACAAAACAAATGCTAGAAAAGAGACAAACAAATCAAAGGGAACTTGCACTCTCAACGGCAAAGAAGGTTTACGCACTAAGGAAATATTTTTCGGAAAGACGAAAATCACGGCACTTATAGATAGTGGTAGTACCGTAAGTTTGCTGCGAGAAAACACAAGCAGAAGGATAATGGATCCAACCAAATTATCACAGAATAAAATGCTTCTCACAGGCATTGGTGAAGCACAAGTTACAACGATCGGTTCCTTTGAACGTGAATTTGAATTGGACAAAGAAAATTACTTACTAACTTGGCATGTTGTACCTACTGACAAATTAAAATTCGAAGCAGTCATTGGATCAGATATTTTAGAACAAGCATCGATAAATTTCACCAAAGAAGGAGTTCAATTCCAAAAATATGAGAATCAAGTATTGCTCATGCAAATATCTGCTGAAAATCTCCAAGAAGAACTAGATCTGCGCCATGTTGAAAATCGTGAAATTAAGAAGGAGCTTGAAACATTAATACAAGACTACAAGCCAGAAAAAACGGCATCTACCGACGTTACAATGAAAATTATCCTGAAAGACGAAGAACCAGTCTGTCAACCACCTCGTCGACTAGCTTTCACAGAAAGACAGGAAGTAAACAAGCAAATTGAAGAATGGCTTAACGAAGACATTATACTTCCGAGTTCATCAGAATACGCAAGTCCAATTGTAATTGTAAAAAAGAAAGATGGATCTTCAAGATTGTGTGTTGATTACAGAAAGTTAAACCAGAAGCTCGTAAAAGATAAATTTCCTTTACCTCTCATCGAAGACGTTTTGGACACTTTACAAGAAGCAAAAGTATTTTCTACGTTGGATTTACGCAATGGTTTCTTCCACGTCGATGTTGACGATGATAGTAGAAAGTATACGTCTTTTATTGTTCCAGACGGACAATATGAATTTAATAAAGTTCCTTTTGGACTAAGCACAAGTCCTGAAGTTTTTCAACGCTATGTATCAAGTATATTTAGAGATCTTACCCGCAAAGGAATTGTAATCACTTATTTAGATGATCTCGTAATTTCAGCGAAAAATGAGAAAGAAGGTCTAGAAAAACTTAAAATTGTGTTCGAAGTTGCAAAGAAATACAGATTAGAAATTAAATCCAAGAAATGACAATTTTAAAAAAAGAAAATCGAATTTCTAGGTCACATTGTTGATGGTGGAACTATTAAACCATCTACCGCAAAGACACAGGCTGTCCAAAAATTTCCAGAACCAACAATGATAAAACAAGTTCAAAGTTTTCTTGGTTTAACCGGCTATTTCCGCAAATATATCAAGGACTATTCAAAGATAGCTAAACCACTTAGCGATTTAACTAGAAAAGAAAACCACTTTGTTTTTGGTACTCAACAAAAAGAAGCATTTTAGAAGTGGGCCTTCAGAAAATCATGTCTGAAGGCCCACTTTTGCATATTTACAAGTTTGGAAGAAGAACAGAGCTGCATACAGATGCTTGTAAACAAGGGTACGGTGCAATTTTATTACAAGAAGCCGACGATGGAAAATTACACTCAGTTTACTACATGTCGAAGAAGACAAATTCCGCAGAAGAAAAGTACGACAGTTACGAATTAGAGGTACTTGCAATTATCAATGCATTAAAAAAGTTTCGTGTTTATATTTTATTACAACGTTTTAAAATCGTAACTGACTGCGCAGCATTTCAAAAGACTATGCATAAGAAGGATCTAATTACACGCATAGCCAGATGGGCACTTCAATTAGAAGAATTCGATTACGAAATAGAGCACAGAGCTGGAAGTCGAATGAAGCATGTTGATGCTCTGAGTCATTATCCAGTAATGATGGTCTGTGATGATACTTTAACTTCAAAGTTGAAAAGCGCATAAGAAGAAGATGATAGCATACAAACATTGAAGTCACTTTTAGAGAAACAAGAATCTGAAGAATTTTTGGAACGGAACGGTATACTCTACAAATATTTAAATGGTCGAGAATTAATCGTGATCCCTAAAGCAATGGAAACTGAATTGATTAAAATGATCCACGATAACGGTCTTTTCTCAGTAGCAAAAATAGCAGAAATTGTGAAACGGGAATTTTTTATTCCAAATATAACCAACATCGTCAAAAAAGTAATCGTTAATTGCGTTCCAAGTATCTTAGCTAATAAGAAAACTGGCAAAAAAGAATGGTTTTTAAATCCTATTTCTAAAGAAGACATACCCTTAAGTACGTACCATGTCGATTTCATTGGCCCGTTACCTTCCACAAATAAAAGCTACCAACACATTTTCACTGTAGTAGACGTATTTACGAAATTTACTTGGCTATATCCCGTCAAAACTGTATCTGCTGAAGTTGCCTTGGAAAAGTTAAAATTACAACAGAAAACCTTTGATAACCCTGTAAGAATTATCACTGATAGAGGTTCAGCGTTCACTTCAAAATTATTCAACGACTACTGTACTGAAGAAAACATACAACATTTACAAATAGCAACTGGTGCTCCTAGAGGAAACGGTCAGGTAGAACGAATACACAGAGCTTTGATTCCCGTCCTCACCAAGCTATCGTTAGACGACTCAACCAAATGGTATAAATATGTCGACAGATTACAAAGAATACTACACAGCACTATATCTCGAAGCACTAAATGGACACCATTCGAACTTTTAGTAGGAACCAAAATGCGGAATAAGGAAGATATCCGAATCAAAGACCTACTATTAGAAGAAATGACAGAAGAATTTCAAGAACAACGTGAATTTCTAAGGAAAGATGCCAAAAAGAACATCGAAACCATACAATCTGAGAATCGAAAGACTTACAACAAAAGAAGAAAAAGAGCTTCAAAATACAAAGAAGGTGATTTAGTAGCAATCCAAAGGACTCAATTTGTAACTGGACTAAAACTAAGACAGAAGTTCTTAGGTCCTTATAAAATAACCAAAGTGAACTCTAAAGATAGGTATGAAGTAGAAAAAGTCGGTCAGCACGAGGGTCCGAACTCTACCACCACATCAGCTGACTTAATGAAGCATTTTTATATTAATTGAATTTTGAATATTAGTTATTATTTTTCATCTTTCTCATATTATTCCTTTTGAGAAATTAATTGTTATTGTATGGTAAAGCTCGTTTCAAATAATTATATTATATTCGTTTTCAACAATTATCGTATTTTCATATCGTATCTTATCATTTTTAATCAACCTATTCTAAAGAATTTCGATGATTAAATATTTAGTTAATTGTAGGTTCACAATATAAAGTATTTTGGAATTTTTATGAGCTTTATTCTAGATCCGGAATTGTGAACATTGAGTATACATCTTTTCATCTGGCATTTTATTTTGTTATTTTTAAGAATATTATTATTTGTGGTAATTGCATAAACATTCTTAATTCATCAAATTCATGATTGTAACTGAAATTAGTTTATTAGTAAAATGTAAGATCATGTAAAAAAAATTAGCTCTCAACGTTCTGTTAAAGCTGAGAGATCAGCTCTTTCAGGAGAGGCTGATTTTGTAGGATATTCCACAGAACCATTTTAATTAATCAACATCTGCCTTCATCTTGTTTTGTCAACACCCGATGATATATGAAATCCAAAGCAAGAGTTGTAAAGGTTAGATTATTTCCCAGAGGACCATTATTTTTAATTAGTTTGGCATTCCAGAACAACGCCACCTATCGGTCTTTCGAAAGTCTGTCCCAATTAACTTTGAAGCAGAGGCGCACTAACTTTTGTCGAGAGAGGACGTCTCTCTTCACTCGTCAGTGGTTCCCGCAAAGCTCAGCGGATGCGCGGTAATATATATTTTCAGTCATAATGTTTCCCTATCTCTAACGTCCTCCTAGAGGAAATAATCTAACTTTCTGATTATTAAATTTCTCCATGTTTTAATTCTTTTTAATGTTTCCCTGTAAATACTCCCCCTGTAAATATTCCCCTTTAACTCTAAATAAATTCTTTTTTTTTTCTAAAGAAGTCTCTTCATCCTTAGTTTGTATCACAGAGAAGGATATCTTTCTCTGTGGTTTGTATTATTTTAATTTTGATTTAGAAACTAACCCATAAATATTAAAAAACCCCTAGACATCACGCCACTAAAAACCCGCTATCTGAAGAATCTAATTTTTGGAAGATTTATTTAGACTCCCATATTTATAGATGAATATGATAATTTCAATTAATGAAATTATGATTTAAAAATTTTGATCACATTAACTGATTGATATCAAAAGGAGAAAGGCTAAAATCAACCACGTTTTTTATCACGTCGATGGAAAAGGATTAACACTTTTACATCTGAGCTATCTGTAATTCATTAGAAAAAATAACAATTTAAAAATTATGTTCTTTATTGACAATTATTCTTTAACAATTTATTTTTATATTGTTCATACATGTTATCTTTTTCATATTTGTTGATAGTTGCTGCAGGCCACTTTTTAGATATTAACAGCTGACTCGTTTCAGTATTCAGTGCAGCATTTTCTTCAAAAGATTCATCTCCTTCAGAATCATTAACAATTTTTGCTTGATTTTGCTCACAAAAATCTAAAGATTTTTCAAACTTGTACGAAAAAGCTATAACATTTTCAGCTGCACCACAATCTTATTTAACATATTTTAGGTTAACTTTTATGTCAAGATTTTCAATTTCTCTTTAAAAACTCGAATCAATTTTTTATGTTAACACTTTATGTTTTAAAGTCCTTTAAAACCCTTTAAATTTAAAATAATATTTTGTAAAGCTAGAGAAATAATGTTTAGTTATATTAAAATGACTAGACTGAATTTATTGAGACAAAAACCAAAGCAGCTAGATGAGAAGTTTGCAAGAATAATTTTGAAAATAACGGAAACAGGCCAAAATGTCCGTCAGAAAAATGTGCGCTGCACTGTACAACAAAATTCAGAAAACAGTTTCAAAGATTATATATTTTTTAATGTATAAAATAGGCAGAGATAGGTGCCCTTAAATTTTCCGCCACTTGAAAAAAGGAACATATTGAAATGGGAAAATGTGTTATTTGGTATTTTTCCCTCTTCCCCAAGTGCATTTTATAGATTTTTAAAATATTTTTTGTTTCCTTTTCCCGTTGTTTAAAGTTCATTTCGCTGGTGGTAAATTGTATAACATTGGAGAATACATTTTTTTAATTTAGAATGTTTTTAATTAGGATGATGAGTATACAAAAAATATATTTAATACTATCACAATGTTCGCGAGCTAGCTATAAAACAATGAATATGGTTTTGTAAATCAAAATATTATAAAACATTGTTTAAAAGCAGATAAAAAATAACTGGAATAACTACATTGGAAAGCTTTTTTTAAATTTAAATTGTTATGAAATTGTTGAATTAATAAGTCAGTGAGGGTAAATGATAACATTTTAATTTATTTTAGTTAAAAATGTGATTAAAATTTAGAAAAATTCTTTCTTAGAGAGTGCAAACTACACAAGTACCTTATTTCATATTATGATTTTTCTAGTTCCAACGATCAACTTTGAAGATCAGAATGAGTTTTTTTACTAGGCATACTGCAGTTTAAAACTAGTATCAGTCTATAGATTTTATAATTTAACCATCTTGAAATTAAACTACATCACTTAAATTTATCTACTCAAAAACGCAAACATTATTTTAGAAAGGTAAAAACAAGATTTACTTTTTGGAAGAATATTTGTATCAAAATATGTCTACATATTCTCTTTTTGAAAAGTTATCCAAAATATATGAAGATAAAAAGATTCCACCAATTTCATAATCTAGTAAACAATGGTTTTTCGTACATTTTTAAGAGCTTGATCGAGATCGACCAAAAGCTTCTAAATTATACAGCTCTAGTTTGATAATAGATGTTAAACTGTCAATAAAACTTAAATAAAGAAATACAGATTAAAAACTCATCTCTCTCACTTTTGTATTTTAGTGGACATAAATATTTTGTTGTTACAACTTAGAACATAAAAGTTATCGTATAAAAATCACTTTGAGGCACGATAATTACTAAAAGTAAGTACTTCAACTGTATCTTTCCTGGTCGCCGAATTTGTTTTCAAACAACACGTGTGATTTCCCTTCGCGGCTTCAAGTTAAATAAAAAGATAAAAGGTGAAAATTGTTATCGTGTCATTTAAATAAATGCGGACGATTTAAAACTTAAATAGTTTGTGTATTATGTTTTGTAATTTTTTTAAGAATATATGCGTCTGAATGTTTGCTTTATGGAAATAGCTTATTCTTGTAATTCTTAAGTTATTGCTCGTAATTCTCAAATTTCTTTGATTTGTGTAGTGATCTAGAAATTTTTTTATTAAAATAATTTGATTTTTCTAATTTTATACCTGGATCATGCAATCGATTGATATAGTTACTATCATAAACTGAGAAAAGCATAAAAACTTTCACATTATGAATATTGTTTAGAAATAAGTTTTCTTTAGCCAATTGATATTTAATTCTTTGTTTTGAGAATTGACAAAATATGCCAATAAAGTTTTTTAATTGTGAAATTTTTTTCATTTATTCCAGCATTTTTGAAGGATATAAACAACCGCGATTTATTAAACTTCTTCCTTAATTGTCATAATGAAGAAAAAACAAGAAACCAAAGAACACTCCCATGTAAGTAACTATGTACTTTAAAGAATTTTGTGAGCCATCTAACTCTGAAACCTGAAAATGAGCATTATTTAAAAGTATGTCTATATAAATACACTTAAAATTTGCATGAAAAATTTCTTCATTCTTAAAATAACATTACATAATTGTTCTTTTTGTCATTAAATCATTATATGTTGTATTTTTGATTATTCTGAAATTTTTCGAGAAAAGTAGATTTGGTTTCTTATTTGAATTTCATATGAATATTACTGAATTTTTTAAAGAATTATATTTTAATATTTTTAATTAATGATAGGTATCTGTAATTTATTTTAGATAATAAATAGTATGTAATACATATTGTTATTTTTTCATTGTTATTAAATTGTCTAAATTATTCTATGCTTTTCATCTGTTTATTTAATTTTACATATCTTAAGTTTAAATTTTGTTGTCAAAACTCATTTATGTTTATGTAGAAAAAATGTGTCCCCAAAAATTTAAAAAAAAATTATATTTTTGTTTTGAAATACTGTTGCATGCTAACAATATCATGTTAAGAAAGTTTTATTAATTGTAAAGTTTGTAATTTTGTTATACTATATTGCTATCATTTCTAAATCAAGTTAAAACAAATTCACTAAATTTTAATGAAAAGTAAGATGTTTATATTAAATGTGAAAGATAAGTGTAATAAAATTGTAATTTAAATACTTTTGAAGTTCAAATTTATCTTTTGAAATTAGAAGTTATAATGTGGCAGATGTCTTCATTATTAAACAGATTATCAAAAGAATGATTAAAAAAACCATTCTATTCATTATTATATAGTCATTTAAAAATATTTTAGGAAAATAGGAGGCTGTAAAAATATATTATCACTGAATTTTTTGAAAAAAAATTCAGTGATAATATATTTTTACTAATGTTTTGTACTAATATTGTACTAATGTATTTGCACTAATATGTTATAATTTATTACTTGTTCTAATATGTTTGTATTTGTACTAATCTGTATTAATAAAAATGGATCTCGAAATGCGTTGCTAAGCGCAAAACTGGAGAACGGCACGACTGATTCGGCTAATTTTTTAAAAATATTTTTGTTAAGACACGAGGATGATTCTTACAGAGGGAAAAAAATGAAAAAACTGCGAGGAAAATTGGTAAAACGACACTTATCTTATTTTCCCGCCAAAAATCTTCATTTCCTTCCTCCCCACACCAACTGAGTAAGATAGCAGGAAGTAATAAATTAAAAAGAAATACGCCAAGTCAGTTGGTTTTCATTTATAGATAATGAGATGTTTAAAAAATAAAGAAAATAGTTGCTTTTATTATTAGTCTGTATGGATATTTAATCTATGCCTGCTCAAAATAATGTCTGGTCATGGAAGAAAAAAAACAATAACAAAGGGAAAAAAGGGTTTGTAGAAAGAAAAGTAGTGAAGCAAAAAAGGATAGAAAAAAAGAAAAGTGTGTGTGTGTGTCACCATTATTTCCAAGCTGTTTTTAAACTTTCGCATCTATTGAAAATCAATTGTGTCTTTATTTTTTTCATGTGTTTACATTTATGAAAATTTGAATCTTATTATTCTATAAAAACGTAGAATTTTAGACCTTTCCCTCCACCATTTGAGTAAAATATCAATTCTGGGGCAGTCATTGTTCTTATAGAAAGAGAAAGATGAGTAGTACAATGAACAGAAAATCTGAAAAAAAAATACTACAAATGAATTATATGATTATCAAAATTTGTTTGGTTTAAAAATATTTTGGGGAAAAACCTGTTAAGAGACACAGCTACATAAAATATTATATAAAAATTTTAGTGAACATTAATACTGGCAAACCGACTGGTTGCCAAAGGCGGCTACTATGTTATAAAATTAAATATATAACTGTGCAATATGAATTGCATGCACTATGCTTCTACTATTCTTGGAAAATTTGGTGCTCATTTTGTTTTCTGTTACATTAATCAAAATTTGATAACTATTTTACAGTAAAATCAAATTTACAGTAAAAAAATAAACATTAAATAATTTTTAATTTTATGGCTATTATATTTCTGATTTAACTCTCCTGAAAGTCTTTTGATGTGGTTTTAATTTCACTCTAATCTAATAATTCTCAGCAACAGATCCTTGCTACCTTATGTAATCTGAAGCAAATGTATTTGTAACTCTTATCATCAATTTTTCCCCATAAAATATGTTGCTTATTACTATAAAATTGCTAATTGTTATCAGAGTCAATGGTGATACATCTTTATCTATCCAAGAAAGAAACTGGCATACAAGTGTCAAAAGTAGAATGCAGTGGAACAGAATTCAGAGAAAGGAACTGGCCTACCCTGAACTATCTAACCAAATATGACGATCATTAATAGAAAGCTATGACAATTTAAACTATTCAGAATGGGTTATCTCTTTCAAGACATACACTTGGGATGGAGCTTATGTGAAAGGAATCATCTCACAAGACAGGGGATTTGCATTGCTAAGCCTAACTTTGAAAAAAAAAATCATAAAAATATAAAGTTTAAAATCGTAATGGCATAATGTTTAATACCTATTTAAATTATAAATTCAGCTGTCATATACATTAAAATCAGCATTTAGTAATCTTATTAAAATATATTTATAAAAATCCATTTATGTTGTGAAATAATTTTCAGAAGTACTATTCAGTCATGGACAGAATATATTATTAAACTTAAAAATTAATATTAAGAAATTCATAAATGCATTAAAAAATAAGTAGAATTCAGGAACACAATGAGCTCAGATTCAGATAAAATATCCCTATCAAATTTCGTATATAATATCTGTATTAGGTTTTCTAATTTATTAGACTATGAATCCTTGCCATTAATTACGTTATTTATAATCCAGGACTTTCTTCCTCTGATAATTATGCTTTTTTATTATAATAAATCAAATTCAAGATATTCTAAAATAAAAAAAAAAAGTACACATAATGTATCTAAATGCTAGGATAAATTCAACAGACCTCACTGGGTAACTCAAACAAGCTGAACATAGTAGAAAAAAAAAAATGAAATGTGATTATAAATGCAAGAATGTTTCCATCATATGGAAAGTTAAAAATGCTTTTTATTTATATGAGACTTATGAAATAGCCTATGAATAAAGTACCAAAGTGAGGCAAAATAGGATCTAACTGAAGTTCAGCATACTAAAATAATGTACACTTCATAATCTAATCCACTGGAAATGTAATGGCTTTTAAACATCATTCCATCGTAAAATACACATATGCATTGCCTGTCCCCTGAGCTCAACTTCCAGCAATGCTCAAATGGTACACCTAGCTGTGAGAGACATTTCTAAGTGATGCATACATAACATTTCCATCGTGAAATGATTAAGAAAGTATGAAAAAGCAAAGATAATAATTTTTGATTTATTTTTAATTGTATGACCTACAAAATTATATAAAAATTGTTATGACAAAGTGAAAGAAAAGATTAAATACAAATTTATGAATTTGCAAACATTATTCCCAGATTGAGGAATGTTAGAAACAATATGCACCGTTTTACTTTCAGCTCTGGTATCAAGATCAAGAAAAGTTCTTAACATTATTATCAATTCTTATGATTATTATATTTATGTTACAAATAGTTAAAATTAAAAAAATAATAATAAATAACTAAAGCATTTTAAATACATAAAATAGAAAATGTTATTAAATTTCATTCACATAATACTTCAATCACATATTTAAATTTCAGCATTTATACATAAATATATTTAATGAATTTTACAGTACAAGGGATTTGTTTTTTGAATTGATGAAATATTATATTGATGTTTATTAGATGAGCATCCTAGTCTGCACTAGAATAAAACAATATAGGAGTACTTAGGCTACCAATCAGAGCCTACCTTTCCCTTCTTTAACTTTCAAAATGAGATTTTTTTTTTTTAAATTGACCAATCTTTATTTGTTAGTTTAAATGAAAAAATGTTTAGACAACTTCAAATAATGAAATGCTGGCATCTGATTCATCTTCATGAGAGGTGGTTTTAATGTCTTATGTAAAAAAAAGAGAGAAAAAAAAAGAAAGAGAGAGAGAGAGATAATGCAAAATATTGCTACCTAACATCAATTAGGTTATTGCAAACAAACAACAACAAAAATTATTATTAAACATAAAATACTGTAAGAAATCCAATGTTTTTATAATTTAAATTTGAGTGTATGGGATATATACAACGAAAGTATATATATATATATATATATATATATATATATACTGTAAAAATATCACAAAACAAGCCCCTAAGGCCACCAAAAAAAGAATCTTAAATAGAAATTTATTTGATAATCTGATTCCTGTGTCTGTATTTTGAGGTTCCTAAACAGTTGCTGAGGAATACTTGATGGTAAAACTTATATTTCGTTTCTCTTACTATTTTGATCACTTGTTAATGTATCATGGCTAATTAAAACAAGTTTCAAAAGTGTGTAAAATTTGTTTAATCACCTGTTTTCTTTAGTTTTGTTTTGAGTCAATTTTAAGTATTTTATTTTTTTGATTTTGGCAGAAAAGGAAAAAGCAAAAGGTAGCAATGGAAACAGAGAATTCTGATGTTATAAAAGCTGAAGTTATAGATTTGAAGGTATGTTTATATAATAATATTCTGTAATATATCTTAGATCACAATTTTCTTAATGTTCTTGGAATATTTTGCCACATATATTCATTAGGAAAATTTTTAAAAACTTTTAATTTACTGAAAAATTTATAACTATTGATTAAAGTTATTTGAAGTATTTAATTAAATCTAAAATCCTTTTAAAATAAAGTTGTTGGTTTTTCTTATTCTGCAAGACATTGTATTAAATGTTTTATGTATCTCCTGCATTCATTCTTTCATTTTATTACAAAATTAATGCACTTTAAATGTATGCTTAAAACTTTCTTAAATTATAGTTTACATGATATTTTATGATATTGTGTTAAATATTATTGCTGTTGAAGAATGTATAAAATATTTTCCAAATAATTTCTTATACTGTTTAGCAAAATTAGTTGAAACGTCTTCATTTAATAAATTTTGTTTACAATTTGTTGAATAAGTATTTGAATATAATTTATAATATTTAATTTGAATCTCTTTCTCTCTCTCTCTCTCTATATATATATATATATAGTTTTTGATTCTACATCTATTAAGGTATTTTAAATGGAAATTTCTTTTCGATAAAAACACCTTGTAATTAAGCCTAAGAAATTGGAATCTAGTTTGGTTTAGTTTTATGGATAAATATTTTTTTACACTATTAATTTTACTTATATTGCTGATTCTTATATGGTATAGTATAATTATACCTTAATTTTGTGAAATATTATAAAAATATTTTTTTTGTAATCTTTAAACAGACTCTTAGGGAAGGTATGCTTCTTCTTGGTTGTGTGATAGAAATTCGATCAAATTGCTTTCTCGTGTCTTTGCCTGGATGTCTTGTTGGAAAAGTTCCTTTAGCACATATATCAGATAAATTCTCTGAAATTATCAGAAGCTCTCAAGAAGAAGAGGACCAAGAGGAAGACATTGAAGTATATTAAATTTTTATAAATATTGTGTAAAAAATTATCTTATGATTTATAGGATTAATATTTCTTTTATTTATAAAGAAGTTTTTTTAATATTTTTTATTCATCTAAATTCTAAAATAAAGCTTATATTTTTATAGAATGCAAATAAGTTTAAATAATTTTTTTTTGTCACATTTTTGAATCACAGCTTCAAAAAATAGTGTTTATTAATGTTTTCATAAACAACATTTAGTATATTCCTAAGCTGATTAATGGTTATCTTTTCATTAGCTTAACAATAATCAAAATATCAATCCAATATATCAAATGTGACAACTGTGCTATAAGCAACAGTTCATCATTTTTGCTGTGGAAGCTCTTGGCACATTGCATATATTTAGACAGAGAATACTCAAATCAAAAAGTGACATTTATGTTCATATTTATGCTTTTTGTCTGTCAACTATTATTTTAATAAAAACGTTAAATTTATTATCTTATTTATTAGTAACACATTTTTTTCTTTCACATTCTAGGCAGATTTGCATTCAATTATTGAATTAGGTGCTGTATATCCTTGTAAAATCCTTAATATATCTCAGGAAGAGAGAAAGCAGCCAACTATTACATTATCTATCAATCCACAAGATGTAAATACTGAATTGCGGTTATCTTCTCTGTTTTTGAAAATGGTAAGTTTTTTTATCATATGAGAACATGATGTTGTTTTGGTTAGGAGGTTTTGATGTTTGAAATTTACAGGCAAAAAATATTTTTACCTGTTTTTACCAGTATGATGTATTCCCCTTTGAGAGCAGATGTGTTTTTAAAAGATTGACCTGCTTTTACCAGTATTGCTTTATTATTCTTTTAAAAGTGCATCTGCTGTTGAAGAGATAGTATGTCATCATATCTGTTATTTTATCTCAAAATCAGTTGTACACCAAAATTTTGTTCCCCAGCTAGAGGGATAGAGAAGTCTTGTAATTGTTTCAAACTGGTTTTAATTGGTTAATGAGTTAAATTAATTAAGATCAATAGTGATTTAAAAATAATAATGTTCAGGCATGATAACTTGAAACTTATGATCGAAGATTTCTTTTTTTCCTTCTTTTTGTTGATGGAGTTTGGAAGTATTTTCTTGCTTTTGAGTGTATTTGCAGTCCAAAAAACATCGGAATTTCTATTGTATGACACTCTTAATTTATCAGGAATTTGTTAAATGATCATACTCTAAATATAAGCTGAAATCTCTTTTTAATGTTTAATTTTCTTGTTAATTTTTACACTTTCTTTGCTGCTTATTATTTTCTGATTAGTCCTTTATAATAGATTTTTTAATTAAATACTTTTGTATCAGTATTTTTGAAAATTTAGACATTTTCTTAAAAATGAAATTTAATTCTTCTATTTTTGAATCTTAAGCATTTAAAAAAAAATGTATTTTAAAGTATGTAGTTTAATGTATTCCATGAATAGCAGGTTTCATTATATAGAAATTTTTTTGTCATAATAGAAATAGTTACTATCATTATTTTCTCTTTCTGTTGATAATTTTACTGGAGTTCTTGTGCATTTCTGGTTCCACTGTATAACAATAATGCTAAGATGGATTTCATACCTAGAACATTAAGCTTAAAATTTATCATACAATTATTTTATAAGAATGGAACTCCCTAAACATCTATTACCAAATGAAAATAAATTTAAATTCTTGATTTATAATACTAGATCCTCTCTTTTTTTGTTGCATTCTTTGCCTGTATATATTATATTCAGATAATCAAGATAAGACATTTTAGAATAAAAGTTTCAAATAATTCTGAAAGGAATATTTCTCTTTTTCATGTTTGCTTTGTTATATCAACAAGCAAAGTATAATCATGCTTTCTCAGACTGAAATAATCAAACTTTATATTTTGTTCTGTTAATTATATATATGTGTCTGTTATTCTTATTTAACCTTGTTTAATAATATATTTTTATAAATAATTTATTAATTCAATACCTATTGGTTATAATATCAAATATTAAAGAATTTTTTCTTCTTAATGTATAAAATTACTTAGCAGTAATAATTTGATTTAAAAAAATTAAAGCACAAAATATGTTCAATAGCCTTAAATTCTTAAATTACATTTCATATTGATTTTATCTTTTTAGGTTCTGCATGCTGTGGTACAAAGTATTGAAGATCATGGTTATGTTATGGATATTGGAGTTAAAGGAGCCCAAGGTTTCCTTCCTTTTAGTGCTTCCAGTGGTCAAAGGAATTTAATTCCTGGTCAAATAATTCCTACTTCTGTTAGGAAACTACCATCCCAAAAGGGTGGAAATGTGGTGTGGTTGTCTGAACTTAGCTTCAATGATCAATTTCCAGAAGTAAGAGAACAACAACAACCTTGTATATTTACATTTTAGTTTTTTTTAAAATTATTTTTTTACTGTAATTATGCTTTTTGTATATATTAAATACATTTCTTATTTTATGAAAATATTTTAATGAAATTATCACAGGTTATAAAATTATTTATGTTGTATTATGAACTGAATTTCAATTTAATGTTATGCCAATTTAACAGCATTCAGTATTCAGTAGAATTTAAAGCTTGCATCTTAATCCATTTACTGCATCTGCTACTGTCTAATCAGACAATATTTGCCATTTTAAAGAGTTGTAATAATAATTCAATTAAAAATTCAGGAGATGAGATATTCATAGATTCCATTTTAATTTTCCATTGAGTTAATAATGTTTATGATTGCCCTAACTTAAGCATATTGCTTCATTTCTGAATTAGCAGTTTTATCTTCAATTTTCAAATTCGACACACGCACACACAAAAAAATAAATTAATAATGAATATCATAGATTTTTTTCTTGTAATTTATATTATTATACTATTTTGTTTTTGAATTCACAATAATAAAGCACAAATTATAAATATTTCTTATAAGAATAAAAAATATAGATTTTTAGCTATGAGAAATCCAATTTTTAAATTTCTCTGGTTAAATTTGCTAAACTGATAGGTGCTAATTGCCATTAAGTTCTTATTTGGAACTATTATTAAATGGATAAAAGTATCAAATATCATAGTTAAAGGGTGAACATGTTTTGACTATTAGGAACTCTTAGCACTGAGAATGTGGTTAATAGAATTTTAAGGTCATAAATGTTCTGTTTAGCTCAATAAAATACCCCTAAAAGCTATCACAGAAATACCAAACTCAATAAATTACCCAAAATCTGGAATATATTTTTGTTTAAATAAAGTGAATAAATTTTAGTTTGCTGTTTGCATAGCATTTTAATCGTGATATTATGCTGAAAAGTTTTTGTGTCCTATTAAACTCATATTTTTTTTAACATTAATTTTTTTAAATGTCTTTTAGGTTGAAGACGAGAGCTTAAAACTGTCATCCCTCTTACCTGGGACTAATGTAGCAACTTATATTACTGAAGTATGCTTCCTCTTTGCAAGATTATAAACATTTATTTTAATTGAGAAAAATGTTTTTTTAGTGAATATAAGATATTTGTTAACTTATATAATTTTATAAGAAGTGTTTTTGAATTTCACCTTTTAATTTTTCAGATTAAAAGGTCATTTCTTTATGGCAAGTGTATGGATTTTAATGCATGCGCTAATGCGATGTCTCTTGGAAATCTAAGTATAACAGAGGCCTGCAAAGTAGGTTACTTTACTTTTTTCCCATTATTTTTTATTAAAAAAAATATAGTTCCCTTTTGCTTTTGACCTCATTATAATGAAAAAACAACAAACCCATAATTAATTTTTTTCAAATTCTTATATGTTTTATTAATTACCTCAGGTGACTTAACTAATTTACCAGAAATATCGATTATTTTTATTTTCAGATAAATTTTTTTAGAAATGTCATATCTGAGATTTCACCAAATTATCCAACATTAAAGCTGTGTTATTTTAATTGTCTTATTTAAGTTCTATATATATGAACCTTTTAATGGGGACAGTCCCATAATATCACGATGCTATTAAAAATGTAATTGTGCAGTTCATTTATCTTCTAAATTTTGCAATGTTATGATTCCAAATTTTGTTTGTCATATAAACCACATAGATATTAAATTAACCTTCTTCCTAAGCTTTCAATAATGAAAGAAAATCATGCAATGAAATGTATTATAAAACAATGAAAAAAGTTGAAAGAAAAGGACAAAATTTTGCAAAAGTTATCATAATTATTAAATCATTACAGACAATTTTTTATACTTTAAAATGCTCTCATATTTGTGTGGTAATATTTTTGGAAGTTATCAATTGCAGAAAAATGTCAAAATTTTAATTTAATTTTTAAGTAATCAAGATTTAAAAAAAAATCTTGGAGATTCACAGTTCTGTCTTTCAACATATATCTCTAGCTATAACTCAAATGGTCAAATGACATGTAGAGTGCCAACATGCACATGTATATATTTAGCTTTATTATTAGGGAAGAATTGTCTTTTTCCCTCCTGTTGAAATTCAAGATAGTTTAACAAGAAATAAAAGTTGACTTTATATTAGCCTTCTTCATTTTATAAAAAATATATTGGAAGGATTCATTTCTTATCCAGCTGTAAATTTTACACAACTTTGAAATTTGTAGCATTTTTGAATTCACTAAAGAAAATGGTCTAAAAATTTGTTATATATTTTTAATTCTTTTATTAAGTAGCATGAGCTGTATAATTACTTAAAGTATTTTCTTTGCTTAAGAATTTTCTATTGGCATTTCAGATCTCTGGAACAATTTTGTATATTCATCCAGTCACTCATATGATTTATTTATTACTGGGACCAAAACCAACACCTAAGTCATTTAAGAATTTTTTCAAAGTAAAGAAGTTTGATTTATTGAAAAATGTAAAATATCAACATACTTGGCATCATAAATTATTTTTTAAAGGTCATCATGGAATCACAGGCTTTGTGAAAGTAAGTTAAAAATGTTTCTTGCAAGGTATTTTTATAATATATTTTACAGTTTACTTTTTTCTGTGGTTTGATTTCATGAAATTCTCTATAGTAAAACTATGTATGAGGGGGAGGGGTGGGGTGATGGTGAGCAGAGGATATTATCTTTCATTCTAGTTTGAAATTTTTGAGCATCTATTGTGTTTAGAATTGAAAAACATTCATAATTTTATAATTTAATAGTCTTAGTAATGATAAAAATAAGAAAACCTAATGCAACAAGACTTATTTGGATTAATTTGTGACAATATGATCATATAAAACAACTACTACAAAAATATTCAAAATAATTTTTAAAATGTACCTTTATTGAAATTTTAAAATTCTTATTGTTATTAAGATGATAGTTTTAAGAAAAATCTAATGCATTACTTCATAAAAATGCAAATACAATGCAATTCATTTATTCCTTTCTTGCTTTGAATTTTTAAAAGAAATAATTCATTGTTATTCTTTTTTTGCAATTAACTTGTAAATAATTTATCTGTCTTTATTTATGTAATTAAAGAAGGCAAACTAATAAGATAAAAAAAACCCATAGAAGATTTAAAATGTCTTATTCAAATTTATTTACTTTTATTTATTAAAAAAATATCCATTTAAATAATACAAGATAAAATTTTATTTGGAATTAATATGCATTATATTTTTTGTTATAATTTCTCACATAAAGAATATTTCATCAAAAGAATAAAAACATGAATCAATTACAATTTTTTATTTTACTAATAATTTCAAAATTCATATTAGTACTATTTAAAAGTCTAATCAATTTCAATTTTTGAAATGACTTAAATTCTCACTAATAAGATATTATCAAGCATCAACACTTATGTTGTGTATTAATTATTGAATTATTAAAAATTATTATATGTCTCAAATTGATATTTTATTTTTTATTTAGCAAAGTGATATTGAGAACACTGAGATATCCCCAGATTCTTTGTTGAAAAATCCAGTTGTTCCGTTGTAAGTTTTTTTTAATATCCTTACAATCTATTTTTGCCTTTTTAAAATATTCTTTAAAAATTATAATTGCTATTGATATTTTTAAGAATATAAAATATATGCAATGTTTTGACATAAACTCTTAATTTTTTTTAAAGTTTGTCATGCAGTTATTTATTTTAATCGTTTTCATGTGTCTTGCTTAGTAGTTTTTCAATAGAATACACATATTTCTATTTTGTTGTCTTTGATGACCAGCTGATTAGCTGTGGATGTTGGTTATTTTTAATTTTTGTCAAATTCTCTAGATATAATTTTATGTTAATAATTCTATCAAATTATTTGACATTAAAGCCATTTTAATCATATTACTTAATGTTTGTTTAAAATCTTGTTAAAAATGCAAATACCCAATCTATTTTACTTCTAAATTTCATGTACTGCAGCTGCATTTTTTAAATTTGTTTTGTTAACTACATAGCTATTAAGTGAAATCCTTCTTTAGTTTTCAACAGTGAAAGAGAATCAGACTATTAAATATTTGGTGAGAACCAAAAATATTTTCAAAAAATTACCGAAATTTATAAATGTCTGCATGATTATTAAATTGATATAAGATGATACATTAAAAATTTCTTTCTCAAATGGTATAAAATTTATTTCGGGGTTGTAATGTTTAAAAAAATTATCATTAAGGAATACCAGAAATTCTCTAAATTTTTATTTAATTAAAATTCTCCATTAATAATAATTACTTTAATTATTGAAATAAAAATTGTTCATAATTTTTTCACTTTTTCTGGATGAAATTTATATAGTTTTGTTTTAATTAATCAATGTTCCCTTAAAATTTTATCAATATATATGAATAACTTTGTTGGGTTGTATCTTAATATTTTTAATTATGTTGTATTAAAATATTATATATAATTTGTATTTAATGTTATTAATTAAAATTTGAAATTATTTGTTTATTGTACCTTTACTGATTTCATTTACCTGCCTAAAAAAATTAAGATTAAAAATTTCTATTTTGGAACAATATTAGCGATATTAGCAAAAACACCTTTAAACAATTTAGATGGGAATAGTTCAATTAATCACACATTTTGATTTTAAATTGATGTTTATTGTTTATTTATTAGAAATGTTTTACTGTTAAAATTGTTATTTTGTAATTTATCATTTTAAAACTTTGGGCTATAGCCACTGCTTTTTAAACTTGTTTAATTTTAAAAACAAAACTTTTTAAATGCCAAACTTTTAAATTTTGTGACACGAAATCTCATTTTTATTTGTGACACTTATTTTCAAACCTAGTTTTTGCTTTTCTGATATATATGGCTTCAAATGAAAATATTTTAAATGTATCCAAATAAATCTTCTCTTTCGATGACTCAAGCATTATTTTTTTAGACTAGTGTGATATAAGATTCTTTCAAAACTTTTCAGTATTTAAACTTGCAGAGATTAGTTTGTTCTGTTCCAGAACATTTTACATTTAAACATACTGTGATACTTTGAAAGATGAAGCTGCTGCTTGGATTTTACTACCTTTACTTACACATTTAATGATTAAAATATGCAATGAATTATTTTAACACCTAATTAAGTTCAGTGATTAAATCCTGCCATTTTAATTCCATTTGGATTGCATTATTTTAAATATTTTTAACTCTATATTTTTAACTCAAAATATAGAGTTATCCTGTGTTCTGAATTAAATTTAGAAGACATATTATTTTATTTTATTTCATTTCTTTTAATTTTTAAAGCTTTTCTAATTTTATATTTCCATTTTAATTGTGTTTTAAAGCAGGCACTGTTCTTTCATTTTTTTTTATCTACTAATAATGAAGCAGTTTATGTGAATTCCAGTAATTTAAATTTCTAAAACAGAAAAATTATTTAAATGAATGAAATGGTTTATTGATATTTATTTTTTGTTCATTTATTTTTTTCTTATTATTATTTTATCAAAACTTAAAATTTGTGGATAAACTCATGCTAATATTTGTAATGTAATCAATTTTATTTTTACTTCTAATCATGTTATTTAATTAGGTTTTTATTTGATTATATATAGAATAATTTTCAATTGATTTCAGGGCTCGAGTGTTGTTTCTTCATTACATTGATAAGATTGTTCAACTATCAGTAAACAAGTGAGTTTTTCTTTTATATGGATAAGAGAGTTTTTATTATCATTTGATTTTTTCTAGTAATTAGTGGTATTAGTGAAACTTCAATTCCAATTTTTAATTTAGTTTAGTGCATTTTTAATTTTTGAATTAAACTGCAAGTAGATTTAAATCTATTCAATACTGCAGATGATTTTTTTTGAGTTAATATTTCTTTATAAGAACAATAAGTAGAAGTTTGTATGTGTGGTTAAAATACATAAATCTTTTAATAAGTTAAGCTAGTATCCAACTCTCTTTTATTTTCTTGTATATAAAGTATAGATAAAGCATTAAAATCATCAAAAAATCTCCATTAATTAAAATCATCAACTGTTTCGAATCACCATGTTTCTGGTGTTTGAAAAACACATTTTTTAGTTTTACATCTGTCTGTGTAGGCAGCAACTCAAAAATGCCTGGAACTAAATGGTTGGAATTTGTTGCATGGTTTTTACTTCCATTTCGTAGATTTCTATAAAATTTTGAATGAAATGTAATCTAAGGAAATTTGTTTGCTTGACTGTTTGAATATAATCTAACACAATAACTACAAAATGAAGGGAGTTAGCTGGATACAATTTTGTTAATTAAATTTAATTCCTATGAAGTGTAACACTTGCTAATTGCAGATCTATCGAAAACACGACTTTCTCTTTCCTTTAGAAGCGTGGTAGAAACACAATAACTCAAAACTGTGACTTAAATATATGAAATTTAGTATATGATTTTGTGGATACAATTGTCCTCTTAACCAAATTTTGGTTTCAGTTGGTTGAAAAAAGGTTTGCCTAAAATAAAAATTTGATTATCAGGTACTTTGAAGTGCATACTAGTAATAGTAATAATAATAATAATAATAAACTCTAAGAAGCACCCTAAGAACACTAAACAAGATTTAATAAAATTCTATTCATGTATATATTTACATTTTGTTATTATCATTTGTAAATATCAAGCAAAGGATTTACGGTCTTAACCTAGGTCTAAAACTCTATGCAGGAAAGGGGTATAACATCCTTATTAGAGCTTACAGGAAATTGTTTCAGAGAGACCACTACTAGTGGTCAGTGCTAAAATTACTATTATATATTTATTGATATATTTATTTTAAAACCCTTGAGTGAGTTCATTGTTTTTTAAGTTATAAAATTTTTAGTCACTTGATAAAAGTAAGACTTATCTACTTTGAAAAATAATTACTGAACCCTAAAATAATTGATTTATAGAATTAAAAGCAATATTTTATGATCTGCTTATTCTAATGAAAGATATCTCTCCAAATTAATCATTTTCTAAGTCCTTGTATGGAAAATTAAGTTAGATGACACTGCTTTATTCTTTTCATTTAAACATTTTATTATTATTATTATTTTTAAATTCATCCATTTGAATTTTAACCACCAGTTTCAATTAAGACAAGACCTTTGTGACCTGATAACAGGGATTCATGATCTGATAATAGGAATTCATCTTTGGAACTAAAGATTTGCAAGTTCCAAATTCAAGCTTGCAGCATATTCATCGTATCTATAGATATGTTTTTTGCTATATCCTTCAAAATAAAATATTCCCCTACTCTTCCATAATTTAGAATTACAACGTTTATGTAAACATATTCTGGTGGAAACTTAAAAATGGGATAATAATCTAATTAAACTAATATCCTTTCTTTCAAATATGAGTAAAATATTGTTTCATGTAATTAAATTTTGTATTTAATTTTTAAAATATTTAAAAGCTTAAAAAATTCTTAAAAATTATTTTTATTAACCATGTATCAGAATTTACATATTAATAATTTTATTTTTTCTATGCAATAAATATAAAAACTTCATTAGGAACATTTAAGTAATGTTTTGCATTTCATTTATCTTTAAATTGTAGCTATTACATTATAATTAGCAATTGCATTATATTAATAAATATAAAATTTTTACTCATAAGATATTCAAAAATATCATGCTATTTTGAATGATTATCAAAAGTTTTTTAAATTAATGAATAATTATGATTTTATAAAGAATATTTTAATTAATTTTGTTAAAGTACAGAAATGTTTGAATAATTTAATATGTTTATAACAAGTAATAAACAATGAAAAATGATTTTAGAAAAATGCTTGAATTGGAAATTATAAGGCCAGAAGATGTCCAAGTTGGTGATGTATACAAGGTAAGCAGGTTTTTAATGAAATGAAGAATTGTTCTGTCACATTTTAAACTTGTATATCAGTTTTGTACGAATGATAATTTTTCTTTTCAGGCAGTTGTAAAAAGCCATACTGCAAGTGGGATGTTTGTGACAGTATGTGTTGGCCTTAGTGGATTTGTACGACAGATTCATATATCTGATGCGTTAGTAACAATGCCTGAAAAGTTGCATCCAGTGGGATCTGAAGTCAATTGTAGGGTAATGCCCTTTTACTGTAACTTTAATTATTGTATATATATATATTTTTTTGCTGCAGATTATTTTTCAGTCTTATTTATATATTTACTAGCCGCCTTTGGCGACCAGTCAGTTCGCCAGTATTAATGCTCGCTAAAATTTTCATATAATATTTTATGCAGCTGTGTCTCATAACATGTTTTTCACCAAAATATTTTTAAACCAAACAAATTTTGATAATCATATAATTAATTTATAGTATTATTTAGTATTGTTTTCTTCAGGTGATCTGTTCATTGTACTACTCATCTTTCTCTTTCTATCCGAGCAATGATTGTCCTGGAATTGATATTTTACTTAAATAGTGGAGGGAAAGGTCTAAAATTCTATGTTTTTATAAAATAATGAGATTCCAATTTTCATAAATGTAAACACTTTTGTTTACAATTGGTTTTTAAGAGATGCGAAAGTTTAAAAACAGCTTGGAAAATGCCTCGCACAGACGAAATAATGGTGACACACACACCCTTCTTTTCTATCCTTTTTTTCTTCACTACTTTTCTTTCTATAAACCCTTTTTTTGCTATGTTATTACTTTTTTTCTTCGCTGCCCAGACTTTATTTTGAGCAGGCATAGATTAAATATTCATACCGACTAATAAAAGCAGCTATTTTCTTTCTTTTTTAAACATCCCGTTATCTATGAATGAAAACCAACTGACTTCGTGTATTTCTTTCGAAACAAGTCATAATGCATTACTACCTGCCATCTTACTCAGTTGGTGTGGGGGAAGGAAATGAAGATTTTTGGCGGGAAAGTAAGAAAATTGTCATTTTAACCATTTTCATCGCAGTTTTTTCATTTATTTCTCTCCATATGAACCATCCTCATGTCTTAAGGAAAATATTTTTTTAAAAATTAGTTGAATTAGCCTAGCTGTTCTCCAATTTGCGCTTGGCAACGCATTTTGAGGTGGAGAATCGGATCAATTTGAAGAATGTTAATTGGCTTAGCTTGAGAGAGCATCTTTTCTTTTTAGCTTGTGCTCTATAGCTTTGATGTTAGCCAAAATTAATGGATTAAATAGAATTAATTTCTGTGAATTTGTAGCTTGTGTATTGTATATTTAATACACGTTTTACTAGTCAATAAAGTCTGCATCTTTTCATTATTCTTGTGTGAATTTTCGTAACAATATATTTATAAAAAGGCCGGTCAATAGAGGGTCATCATATTAATTGATTTAGTTCAAGTTTTGGTTATGAATGGAGTGATTTAATGTCCAATATTGATCCTTAAAACCTAATTTACTATCTAGTGATAAAACTGTGTGGTAATTTTCATCCATTTAACTATCAGCATTTTTTAATTATTATTTCAGTATGCTTGCAGATAGATTTACTGTTAATGGATTTTGCACGAAATTTTTTCTTAGAAAATACAACTTTTTTAGAAAGAGCACAATCTAAAACTCATCTATTTAGTTGATTCTCGTAGGAATTGTGATGTTCACAAGCAGACAAATAGGCTGTCCACAGTGTCTAAAATGTGTTTTTAAGGAATTCTAGTATGACTATATATATATATATAGATTGCTTTTTAGTTACATTCAACTTTTTATGCTGTATTCTCAGTTTTATTCTTTATCTGACATTATATCACTCCATGACCTTGACCTCTAATCATTAACTTCTATAAAAAATTAGTTGGGAATACTTTGACACAACTCATCCAAAGGAATAATTGTAGATAATAATAACTAAAAAAAGGATTTCAAAAGGACTCTTTTCTTATTTTGTCGTAAATATTAGAACATTTACAGATATTTATTATGTTGCCACGGAGCTAAGAATTATATTTAAAGTAAAATTTTTGTAATAAATAGAACATATCCTTCCTGTACATGTGTATTATAATTCAGTGCTAATAGTAGAGTTTTTGATTCCTCACCTTCTCCCTCCATCTTGTTAATTGTTTTGAGTGTATTAATCGATGGAATCAAATTTTTCTTTATATGAAACAATCAAAATGCAGCATGACAGTTTTTTAAGAGAATGTTTTCCAAAATTGTAATCTATAATAATGAATAGTTACAGCAGCCCTACTTGATGTGAATTATTAGATTAAAGAAAGCTTATTCTTTAAAGAGGAGATAAATTTGCTTATGTATTAATTTTGACTACAGACACTAATTTTCATTTTACATACCATTGGCTTAAATTATCTCTGTAGACAACTATATCAATCAAAATCTTCTTTGAGAATTTAGTTTGAAGATTTCTACTCCCCTTCGCCCTCCACCCCAAAAAACAAACTAATCCAGATAGTTGTATTCTGATTACTTAGTGTCCTAATAAACAACTAAAATAATAATCTTCATTTTGTAAACACTTTCTTTTAAATCAAATTCATTTAGCATAATTTTAGCTATCTTATTTTTAAAATGTTTTTTAGGTTTTATCAATGCATCCAGCTTCGGGTTTGAATTTGACTTGTAAGAAAAGTCTTTTGAATCTTCCAAAAGAAGGTGTTTTAAAATCATACGAACAGGCTCATCCAGGACAAATGTTTAAAGGTGTTATAGTTCAAAAAACAGATGCTTTTATACTTGTCTTATTTTTCAATAATGTGAAGGTAAGTCACCTTTCTCTTTCTTATTTTTTTAATGATAATTTAAAATTGTTCCTGTATAAAAACCTGTACACAAACTTTATCCGAGTTTTTAAAGATTGCAGGATTTCTGTAGTTTTTGAAACCTCCTTGAATTTTATTTTGCTATACTTGTGGCCTCAGAAAAATATTTTATGTTTTGCCAAGTCCAAGGGGAATAAAAAAGTATAAAGAACATTGATTCATTTTTAAAAGAAAAACAATAACCACTTTGATTTGGTTTGGTTTTGAAAGTGGGAATGTGTTTGTAAATTAAGCACTTAATAATAATTTATGTGATATTGGCATCTCACAGTAGCATTCTGGTGGTTAGTATGATGGACAATATCATCGGGATCACAGAATCTAATTTGAACTTTAAATATTGTGAATATTGACTTATGGATTGTAAAATGAGTATAATAGGTGTCCTTAGTGCCTTAATCTTAAGCTTCTAGAAATCATAAGCATGATACTGATATTGTATTTGAGAGCTAATGTGAAAAATATTTAATTTTAACATTTGCATTTTTATATCTAAAATATGTAATTTTATAATACACGAATTTTCTTAAAATAGCTCCTTGAAAAACATTGGATTTTTATTTTAAAAAAATTATTGTTATTACTAAGAATGAGTATTCTGTATTATTTTTTAATATTTGCCTCAGTTTTTAAAACCTGAGGAAACTAAATAAGCTGATTTTGATGCAAATGTGTATATGAAAATGATTCATTAAAGTATTAAGAAGGAATTTGTGAAAATGGTTAGGTAGAATGTAATAAACTTTTTTAGAGTATTCTTTTTTGATCATTGTTATTGAGCATATCTAGGTATGCAGATTTTATTTTCTGGAATTCCTTTTTTTTAATGAAATCTACTCATTATTTTTATGATATTTTAAGAGAACATGAAATATTTTAAGACATTTTATGGATGTTGTATACCGGAAATAATATATTCAATAAATAAAATACCTGTGAAACTTGCTGGTAGAAAATAAATATGCAGCCATATCTTACTTAACAAACATCTTCCATTATAAGTGATTCTCATACCATACAAAACAAAATTTATATTAAAAATATGACTTTCTTAGCTACCAGTGTTTTACTGTATGAGCTGCTTTTATGACATCACTTGCAGAATTGGCCTGTATCTTGGATATTTTGGCATTTATTTGAAAATAATTCTTATTGCTGAATGGAAAAAGCTTTAGTTGCATAACATTAATTGCATTAACATTCATGGAGTTTTGAGTCAGAGCTCAATAGCTGTAGCTGTCAGAGCTGTGTAGCTTTAATTGATGGTATTTTGTCTCTGGCCATTATTATGAGTTAGAGGTAGATAGTATGATTTATTGAGCTGGACTAATTACTGAAGAATTACATTCACCACAAAAAGTTTTATTTAAAGAGATTAGGCCAGAAGAAGAGGAAATATATGATTCAGCAAAAGCAATAAGCTTCCAGTAAAATAAAAGTGATGCTGAAAATGTTTGATGTCATATTATGTGTATAGAAGCATCATCATAATGTTGCAATAGCCATACGAGCTACAATATCATTTAACAATAATGCAAAACAATTTTGAAGTATAACCAAAGGTAACTTAAGATAACTTTTTAAAAGTCTTCTTTACGAATAGTAAATTACTTTATTATCAAAATGGTTGAATAATTTGTTTTTTTTTGGGGGGGGGGTGATAGACCCATTGAACTTTTTTTTTATATAGATTCTTTATGAGAAAAGTTTCTTTTATTTACAAATTAAGATAATTAATGAATTATGCCCATTAAGCGAGGTTCCTCTGTAATCTCCAATGCTATAAATCAATGTTGCCTGTTGAATGGAATAGCTCTTGAGTAAATATTTTAGTGATTATTTATTGAAAATTTGAGTAAGTTAGTCAAATTCTTTACATTAAATGAGCTGTTATTATTTTGTTTATATCAACGCTCACATTTGGTAATATGTTTATATCAATTTCACAACTGATACTTGATGAGTAAAGTGTTTAAATCAAAATGTTTTACTGTTTCACTGCAATGTCAAAAGTACTAAAAAAACAAAAACAAAAAACCAATAGCAGAATTAAGTTTCTAACTCTCCAAAAATCATAAATTGAGATATTGAAATGGTAAGTAATAATAAAATGTTGTCATGAGATCAATTGTCGGACAAGAGACACGCTTTAGCTGTATCAAATGGAGAGTTAATAGAGAATATTTACTTGTAAAGATGTATTCTCAAATATTAAATTTATTCTATCTTATTTTTTCATCTGAAAGTTATCTTGCATTATGTCTTTTAGTCTTAATTTTGTTTTTAATGTGTTTTAATTCTATAATTTAGCCCCATTTTAGTAATTTCATTTCATTTCTTTATTGGAATAATTTTTATTTTTTAGGGAGTGGTGCCCACTGATCAGATTCCTGAATCCTCTGTTTTCTTTGTTGGGCAGACAGTGCCTTGCCGCATCATTCAGTGTAAACCAGAAAAACAAAGACTAAAGCTGTCGCTTCTGGTTAGTGCAAATGACTTGATTATTAATTCAGCTTTATGTGTACTTCTAGCTTTTGCCAAACATAGATTTACCGAAAATAAACTAATGTTCATTATCTTAATTAAATGGAACAGCATTTCATTTTCCTTAATTGAGTTAATTTGTTGCATAATAGTGTATGGAAGAAGAAGAGGAAATATGGAGTTTTGATGTGAAGATATCTTAATATGCGACATGAATGAGTGAGAGGAAGGGAGAGAGAATTTAATTTTTAATAGATAACTTTTAATAGATACTAAGAAAGATTGTCATTGTTTCCTGATTTGAACAGTTTATGGAGGTATATGTTCTCTTCTTTCTCAAAAGATTTTTTTTTCTTCTTTTCTATTTATAATCCAAATCTTCTGTACAATTTGTCTTTCATATTTGCATTATTAGTACTGTATTCTGTTAGCAACGATTTCAGAAAAGAAATATAAGATTTTTTTTTTTACAATCCAAAATTAATGTGAAAACGCACTAAAATATTTTTTGTATTTTTCTTATTATATATTATTTATTGTTCTGTATTGCAGATTTCTAATGTAAAGTATTTTCAGGCAGATAAACATTTCACTCAGAGCTCTTCTAACACCACACAAAGCCAAACAGCTGATAAAGCAAAAACTAAAAAAATGCCAGATTTAGATAAAGATCCCAAGAAGAAATTGAAAGCTGTGTAAGTAATTTTTATGTGAAAAGAATGCTTGTTTATATTCATTTTGAAAAGACATATATTGCATAAATTGAATTAGAAGTGTAGAAAACCTTTCAAAGAGTTGCCATTATTTAAATCCAAAAATCAGTTTTATTGTTAACATCAGTATTTCTCTAATGCATTAATGATGTTTCTAGGTATAATTAGTGTTTTTAGTCTCACTGCAATTGCAACATAGTAAATCTCTTAGTTTTTCTCATTATTGACTATCATATTATTTCCTTTTTAAAAGTATTCAAAATTTAT
Organism: Argiope argentata; assembly: GCA_026289955.1. Classification (NCBI taxonomy): domain Eukaryota; kingdom Metazoa; phylum Arthropoda; class Arachnida; order Araneae; family Araneidae; genus Argiope; species Argiope argentata. Next base: position 1,760,170 of record JAOUZG010028872.1, on the reverse strand, counting down.
TATAAATATAAAATTTAATTTTTTTTGAAAATTATCAAGTAATATTCAGCAATAGATTATATTCACAAATTAATTGAAAATAAGGATATAAAATGTTGCAAAATCTTAAATGTGACTTTACAAGTTATTGCTGATTGCTTTGATTTGTTTAAGAAAAATGAAATTTAGTTCAGACTTCGTCTTTTTTAGAAGTATACATATTTCAATATTTATTTAAAAAAATAATGAATTTTAATTACATCCTATTTTTTCACAGTTCCAAAATTTATATTGATATTATCCATTACTATTATGTTTACAGAATATCTTTTTGTGATAAAAAATCTTTAATCAGATTTTTATATACTGATTTTAAATAATCAGGAAAAAATGTAATCAGATGTTTTATATATTGATTTAAAATAATCAGAAAAACTAAATTATGCTTACCTATCAATAATTTTACTATAAAATACAATAATAGTCACATATTGTAACTTATTCATGCAATTCATATACCGACCTATATTTTATGACTTATTAATACTTATTGATATGATTATTTTGTGATTAAAAAACTAATTTCATTATTATTGGTTTCCATTTATTCCTATACCAACCTGTACTGTGTAATGAAAATTATTTCAAATTCTCCCTCCACCTCATGTCTACTTTGCCTCAAAACTTTTTTTTTTTTTGTTTTGATCAACATTCTATCTGAATATATATGCCCCAAAAACACATTTCACTGTAATTATAAATGTGTGTTTTAAAACTTAAAAAGTTTGATACTTATGTTTTGGTCATATCTTTTTTTACTTACAAAATTGTATTATATTTTGTAGAACAGTAAAGTTTTAAATTTCATTTTTACTGAAAACAAATTTTTTAAAAGTATATTCTGAAATAATTTTTAAAGTTTTGAAAAAATAAAATTATTCTATTTTTATGTCGAAATTATTTTATTTATTTTTTCTAGATTTATGTGTGAGATTTGCTATGTAAAATTCATTTATTATATATGGCAATACAAAATTCTGTAATAATTTATGATAAAATTAATATGTGATTTTTTTTACCCCCTGTGATATTAGTATAAAATCTATTACTGGTCATCAACTCAATATTGTGTTAAATGGAGGACTGATTGGTCGAGTTCACATCACTGAGTTGGGTTGTTCTGAAGAAGTAAGTTTCAAAATTTATCATGTCAATTTTTTTAAAGTCTTACAGAATTTTTTAATCCAATAGCTTTAATAAATACTTTCATATGCTCTTTATATATTATATATATTTGTTTTCAAATTATGACAGATGACTTTTGTATCAAGCTAAGGAATTTATGTTGTTATTGCTAGGCACATTTGATCACTTTTGTATCTGTTTGTTATAATATGCTGCATAACAAAATAGCTTCTATTTTGAATGTATATAATCTATGAATGCATTCCTACACATTCTTTTCCCTATATTCTTCCGTGCTTTATTATTCTATGACTTATTATTATTGTTTTTAGCACTGTCTAACAAATTGTCGAATGCTAAAAGGTTAAGAGAGGAATAAAAAAAAAAATACAGGGGTGAAGAAAACTATGATTTAATAAGAATTCTTGTAATGCTTGCATTGAAAATACACTCAAGCACACTCACACTATTCTGATTTTTATTATAATTGTTAAGTTTTCTTTATCGGCTGTCTTTATAATTTTTCACAATATATGTTTATTAAATAAAATTTCTTATTATGATTAATTTTTATTTTATATCACATCTTCTTTTGAATTCTCAGCAATTTACTGACATACCATTAGTGTTTAAAAATTTTATTGACTTGTTTATAATTGAAAAAGTCAATAAATTTGAAATGATTATTCTTAGCTTGAATTTAAAAGTTAATATTTTATGCTCTAGTTTTGTTAACTGAATCATAAAAAAAAGAAGACATTAATTCAACAATGAACTCAACTATTCCATGATGGCAAGATTTGATTTCCAATTAGGGATTATTATTTTTGAAATTTGAATCCTTAATTTTGCTCAAACTCATCTATTTTGCTTATATTGCTCAATTCCTCTCCTCCTTAATATGGATCATACAAAATAATTTCAAATCTTTTTAATCATTCATAGATCATTGCATTTATTTGAAATGAATAAAATAATTTGCAATATTTTTAAGTGTATATCATGTAATTTAATCTTTTTTAAAAAAATATATATATAATCAATAATGTGTTTGAATTTTCTTGAGTCTCAGATAAGTGTAATGAAAATTTAATTTATTACTGCACTAAAACTTAATCTGTTCAGGATTTATATTTCATATAGAATTCTTAGCACAAGCTTGATGAGATTTGCTAGTATTTGGTTTTCCATAGATATGTTTTAAAGAGCCTATATTGGCATATTCTCCTTTTTTATTGCCTAAGCTAATTGGAGGATCTGTTTCATGCTTTATTTTTAAGACTGAATTCAAAAATAGTTATAATAACTTTATACTAAAGAGAAATTTGTTATCAGAGGGAATTTTTTTTGTACAAAAAAAGAGGGGGAGGGGAGATTTTATTTTTATTTTTCATAAACAAATGAAGTCAAATATGTGAGTTTTAAATAAAATTAAAATGGAAGTTAAATAATGTCAAAAATAAGTTATTAATAAGCTTTAAAATTATTAATAATTACTATACTAAGCTTTTGGTACATTATGTACCAAGTTTATAAAAATTGTTTATTTCTTCCTTTTTGGATAGAATTTCATGCCTCTGAAGCAGTTTAAAGCTGGAAAGGATTTGAAAGTTCATATTATTGGCACAAATACCAGAAAGAGTGTCAACTATCTAGCAATTACTCATCAAAATATGAAACATTTTTGTGAATGCTCTTTTGAGTATCCACCTCCAGTTCCTCTTCAGAAGGAATTTTTTCCTGGCATGTCTCTCATTGGATTTGTGAAAGAGGTTTGTGAGTCTTTAAACTTTTAATTTTTTTATTAAAAATTATTATAGAAAATGTAATTTTTAATTAAGTAATTTTGTTATTTTACTATTTGTTACAGTTTTTTTTTTTAGGAGGAGTAAAAAATATTCAGTGTTTTTGTTCCTTTTTATTCATTTGAATACAGTATAAGCATACATTAAGATATATTGATTGAAAATTCAACATCAAGATTTTGATAGATGTCATATTCATAAACAGAAGCCATTTTTGAAATTATATCAGAATGCTTTCATTGCTTTTTGTTTCCTTATAATTGACTGCTCTATATTGGCTTTATATTTATTTTATAGTGTTATTTATTTTATTATTTATGTTTTAGTGTTTTTCCATTTAATGCATCATTTTTGTATTCTATTTTTTCTTTTAATATATTTATGTTCGTATTTACAGTATTTGTATATTTTATATATTTGTATTATTTTATATATTTATAATATAAAGGATTTAGATTGTACCTTCAAATATGTTAAGTTGCATAAAAAGTACTCTAATCAATTTTTTTCTTTATATTTCATTATAAATGACATCCTTATAGAAATAAATAGGTAAGTTGAATGATAAATTGGCATGATTTTTTAATTTGTAACCATGTAAAGTGTAAATATTTCTGAATGGAATTTTGTAAATGGATACTATGCAAATCTGGTAAATAGTTAATTTGTAGTAATAATACGAAATAACAGTCAGATTCATTTTTGTTGTTGTTCTTTTTTGGGGAAGTATTTTTAGTAAGACTTTGGGAATTTTATATATTATTCAGATATTAAAAAAATGATATTCAAAGCTATGAATATAATTTATTATATCAGAAAGGAAAATGGAAAGGAATATAACTGTACCTGTTGGTGATTTATCAAAAAAAAAAAATGCTGATAATGGTTTAAAATATAAGAATACATTTTATATATGGTAAAATTATACTAGATTTGAATCTACTTGAAAGTTATTTTTCAATAAAATTAAAATTAGTAATAACTTAATGTTGGTTATATATTTTTTATGTTATCTCTGATAATTTGATACTTATGGATTAGGTATAAAGAATTTTTTATTTAACTTATAAATAATTTACTATGTTGAATATCTTTGATTTAAAATTTTAGAACAATTTCTTACTAGTATAATGTAAAAATTTCTAATCAATTTACACTCTAAAAATAATTTCCTAATCATACTCTGTACACAGTAACTTTAAATTCTGAATTATGTGGGCTATTATTTTTCCACAAAATAAAAATGTTGATTCTACACTTTTTTTTTTAAAAAAACTATCGAAACTGTGAATGTTTTCCTATGGTCTTTTGACTTTCCTGTTTGGTATACTACATCATATTCTTACCTTGACTTCTACTAAGAAATCCTGACAGAAGATCGAAATTGGACTATTTTGCCTAATTCCAAAGAGTAAAAATTGTAAGAGAGCTCTACAACTGTTCTTCACAACATTTTATTTTCATTATACATATGGTTGAAATCATTTTAAAAGTACATTTGTTAATACATAAAACATGATTTTAAAAACTTTATAAATTTTTTTATCTTTGATCATTAAATTCAAATTTAATATAGCATGATAGATAAAATAATAAAAATAAAGAAAGCGTTATATTTATGCAGTGATTTATATTTCAGGTTGGTGATACATCAGCAACAATATGGCTTTCTCCAACTCAGACTGGCACTTTGGATTATTTAAATTTTTCTGACAATCCGAAGGTACATTTTTAGAAGTCATTCATTAACTTGACCATTTTTTTTCCTCTGCAAAAAATTTTTCTTTTATTATTTGTTTGAAGAAAATATCATAGTAAATTTTTCCCGAAAAGCAATTCGAAATTTGTTAGGAATTGAATACAAAACAAGTTATATTTATAAATTTATAAATAATGAAGCAAATTCATATTTCAGAAATTGTGATCTCAAAAAACTAATTCTTTTAAACTTATTAATTTTTAATGAAAGTTTATAAAAATGGAAATTTACTGTACTCTTTCTCATATTCAATCAGTTATGATTTTGAAAGTAATCTTTTTTAATTGTTAGTTGTATTTTAATCATTTGCTTTTTCTTAAAATTTTAAAAGCACTAATTTCAGTTAAAACTGAAGTTACTCAATTTGAGTGCATTAAGAGATTAAAAATATTTCACTTTTCTGAAAGTCTAAAAATATAATATTTTTATTGAAGTTTTTCAATGGAATCAATGTCATGTTTTCATCTTTATTGCTATCTTAAAAAATGTTTATTAAATTAAGTATTTGCATCATTTTTTGAAATTTTTTTTTCATTTTTTCATAAGATTTTTAAATGCAAATTAGAAAATAATTATAACTTAACTGTACATGTAAATTATTTATTTTTTACTTATTTTTATTTTGTAGGTTTTGCGAAAGCTAAAAAAGAAACTGAAAGTTGGACTATCATTATCAGTTTCTATCTTAGATGTTGAAAAGAAATCTGAAGAGAAAGGTGGCGGAAGCAAAATATCACTGACAAAAATAGGTATTTATTCCATTGTTCTTTTCTCAGTGTGCTTTTTTTTCTTTCTTAATATTAATTAAAAAAAGATTAAAATGAAATCTGCCATGCATATTTCAATGTATCATGTCAGAACTTAATTTCTTGAACAGCCAAGCACCATGTGCTTGTACAAGTTAAATTACATTTGTATTCATTTTAAAACAATTAAATGAGTCACTTTAGTATTTTAAATGGTCCAAAAAACTTTGTCTTGCATTGATTGTTTAAAAAAGTATCACATTTCCTATTTATTTCATGTCTCTTGTGCCATTAAAATCCCCCCCAAATCCAAATCCTATTTATTTCATTTCATATAATCACATGCTCTAAATTATATATTTTTTAGTTTTATTTGCTGTGATAATTAACTTTTTTAAAAATCAGAGCTTTTTTAAATGAAATGGCAACATGTTATTAAAATCTGATTTTTTGAGATGCTCATGCAGATAATAAAATTTTTATTTTTCACCTACGGATTAAAATGTTTATTTTTCGCCTATTTATTTTTGTTGACGTCAGAAAACCTGATTCCAAAAGCAATATCATGTTAGGACTTGATAAAAACTTGTATATGTATTCCGTTATTAAACTATTTGTTTACATAATTATTTTGAATTTATTGAATGAATATATGATTCATAATATTCTGCTGGTTTATTAATTTTTAATGATGTCATTAAAAGAGGTTAAGCAATTTCTTTTGAATTAATTTTTCTTTTAAGTTTTACTATTATGTTAAATACTGAGAATATATTCATTATAAATTAGTACTATGACACTTTGAGGTTTTGTTTTCAATCCTATATATTTTGTTTTATGTGTTCAAAACACCATGTTATTTTTTTTTAAAAAATCCTATTAACTATAAACTTAATCCATCATTGATTTTTTTTAAAATTGTAGCCATTAGTTTTATGTTTTATAGTACCTTCCTATCATTAGAAAGTCAAGTCAGTGTGTATCTAGATGAGTTGCCATCCTATTTATGATACCTTATACATAATTGTTCCAGATTAATTATTGAAAAGTTGTAATACAAAATCTCATTGACATTGGCAATGTGCTTAAAAAATTGTATAAACACAATTTTTGTTATATGACAGAAATGGATTGTTTCTGTCCCCCCCCCCCCACCATGAGTCATGATTTGTGTGTAAGAGACCAAGGCAGGATACTGTTTGCACCAGCAAACAAGAATAAAGTGATATAATTTTTCTCTTTTGAGGTTTATAATTATTGTATACTTAATTTAGCAGAAGAAAAAAACTTGGAATTAATTTCAGTTTATTTTCTCAAAGTTGTCATAATTTGTACAAGGGGGTAGCAATGATAAATAGACATCTGTTAATATTGTAATCCAAAAGCAAAATGGCAGATTTTTTTTTCTTTATTACTACGAGATCCTGATTGGGATTTCTTTGACAGGTGTTGACATTGGAAAGGAAATCTTAGATATCTTTGAAAAGAATGTGTAGATATTAGGGAGTTTTATCCCATTTTCTAAATCATTATTTTCTAAAAAATGTCTTGTAAATATTAAAATTAAAAAAAGGATATTTGGATCAAGAAATGCGAGAACATTTTGGGATGAAATAATATTTTTACAGTTGTGGGGTTGATTTGAATAAGAAACCTTTGAAATTGTAACTACAATTATTTCATCATGGGAGGCTTAATTGGATTACAAAAATTAAGTGAACTTAAAAGAAGCCCCAATCTACATCACATCACAAGAACAAAAGAGAGAAATTTTTCTTCTTTCAGTGTATTTAATATAAGATTTTGATAGTGATTTATTTAAAGCATGTAGACTTGGTAAAAGAGAATTTTAAGTATCTGTAAAAGAATTTAAGTATTAAGGATTTTTATTCCTTTGTTTGGAGTATGAGAAAATGTTGAAATATGGTCAGTTTTTTAGAACATGTGTTAAAAATAATTAAACCAAAAGTGAATATTGGATCAGAAAATAAGAGTACATTTTAAAATTAAGTTAATAATGGGCTAAGTCAAGATAAAAATTATAAAATTAATTGGGATTTAAATTAGATTAAGAGATATCACATATATTTATTATTAGAAATACACTTTGGATATAAATAAATAATAATAGTGAAGGTTTTGTTCCTTTTTAGTGAAAATCTTGGAGATAATAGATTTGAAACAAATAGTGATCCACTAACAAAGTAAAATGAGATATGATAGAGTCGTGTTGGAACTAAGTGAATGTAAGAAAATAATTAATTCTGCCAAACATAAATAATAATAGAAGCATAATAAGTATGATTAAACATATAAATTGAATTGAATGCATTTATAAAAATGTGCTTGAGAATGTTAAAAATTTTGTAGAATTATTCCATATCGGAAAAACCAGTTTTAAGAAATGATAAAATTAGATTCTGAAATCACTGAAATCCATGTTTCCAAAAGTAAAATATTTGTAATAACTTCCAGTGGAAATGAAAATATTATGAATCAGAAGACCTCGGCTCTTTAATTTTTATGATAATCCAGCATTTTTTAAAAAATGTAAATAAAATGTTATGGTTGTTATCTCTTAACTGCTTAGTGTTAAAAAAATTAAATTTTACCTTTAAAATCAGATTGGAAAAATAGGGATTTACTGATGGGAAAAAAAAAGTGCCAAATGCAAACAAAAACCAAAGAAAGGCATAAGACTGTGCTATTCATATATATGCTTATAAATACTTTTGACTTTTACCAAACTAGATTATTAATTTTGCTGCCATTCATAATTTGCACATGTTTATACAGAAATTGAAAAAATTATCATGTAAAATGATTAGACGTAAGTTATGGCTATCTTTTTTTGTTTTGCACTTCATTTGAGGTTTGCATCGGAAATTTAATGTATAAAATAAAAAAAGCTTATTTATTTCTTCTGTTACAAATATGGAAATATATAAAATATAATTTTAAACTTTTATTAAAACCAATAATGTTTTGTAATTATCCTGTTTGTTTATATTCCGAAAATGGCTGTATAGATTATGAATTTTTTTTCCTATTGAAGGCTTATTCGTTTCATATTAATTTTTTTGAAACTATTTTTGTTATTCTAATTTTTTTAACATTAAATTTTTTTGTTGGCATTTAATGAGTATTTATATTTTTTATTATAATGCATATTTATAATGTATAAAATTAGTTTTGGCTGCTGCATTTGTATTTCTTATTCAACTAGATATCTAAGTATTAATAAGCATTCCAAATAAAATTATTTTATTAATTTTTAATGTTTTCTTATGTTTTGTAGAAAAGAAAAACATGAAAGTTGGCCAAAATACTGTGGGCTTAGTTCAAGTTGCTAGTCCAGAAAAAGGTCTAGTCTTAAAACTGCCCTATGGCTACCATGGTGTGGTGTGTCTGACAGATCTGCAAGATGTGTTCACGCCAGCAAAAGCAGAGCTTGAAAAGTGTCGCAAGTTGAGTTTTATCTTGTGTCATATCCTGGAAGTGAACCACACCACCAAATTCTGCTATTTGTCTTTAAGGAAATCAAGGTAAATCATTCGTTGAATTCCCTAAACAGATTCACTATATGTTTTTTATTGTTGTATAAACTGTAAATTATATATTTTAAGTATTAATTGTTTTTATTATATTAGATACTATATCTTAGCAGAATTAGTTGTTTCCAAGTTAAGAGAGACTATTTAAATTTTTCAAATAATTTTTTGTTTATCTTGTCCGAGATTTCAGTAAATTTATGAATGAATTGAACAAATTTTTTCTTAGATTTAATCTTGCTTTATACATAACTAATTTACTACATGGTCAGCATATGATTTTAAAAAATAATTCCATCAGTGCCACCTTTTAGTATTGTGAAATATGTTTATTAAGGTGTGAAATAGTTATGTCGAAGTTTAAATAATTTAATTTTCATTAATATTCTATAGTGAAATATTTTTTAAATAATGAATGGTGAGAGGCTTAATAATTTTTCTGTGGTGCTATAATTTCATAAATATATAAACTATTATCAACTCTGTTATTTTCAGCTTTAAGAATAATATATCTTTTGGGGATATTTTAGGTATCAAAAAAGTGAACTGAATTTTTCTATTACTGACTAATTAAACTGGAACATATTTTGAATTATGAATATGCCTCTTGATTATTGTAATCGTATGTGAATTTGATTGAGCAAAAAATAATCCGATTTAACCCTTTATTAAAGACAAATTTTTGACATAGTTCGGTGGATGAATTTTAAACACTGTTAAAGTATCAATATCCTATCTAATGTTATATTTTCTCTTTATCCATTAACAGTCTATTTAGTTTTATTATTTTCATGTTACATGCTTTTATCTTAGATGTAGAGAATTTTTAAATTATACATATACAGGAATAGTACTATAACATGAGTAATCTATAATTAGTTTTGAAGATGTGCTCTCTTAATAAATTGTGTAAGTTTTCTTTTAAAACTGCATTGCTTGCTACTTTTCAGAAATCCTTTATGCAGCAATTCAGCATGTGAATATTATAATATAAAGTCTATTGCATGTCTTATGTAGTTATATATATAATATAGGTTATATTATAAGCTATATAGGTTATATGTATGTCTTTTTATAAATTGAGTGGAATGTACAGTTTTCTTCACTCAAATCATTCTATAGGGACCCTTCATATTCAAAATGAAAATTGCATCACTAGATAAGTTATTTCCTACCTTTCTTTACATGTGTATACCTTAATTTTTTTTTTTTTTGGTTTCAGCATACCAATTAATGTTGCATCTTCTTAACTATTATGGATAATTAATCACTGGAATAAGTTTCATTTGTATGATATTGCTACTTGCTTTATTTTTCAGTTTCTATGCAAAGATTATACATTTTTCTTACTGAGTACTTTAAAAAATGTAATTGCTTTTCAAGTAATTTTAAAATGCTTATGCTATGCAAAATAAAAGGCAAATGATTATTCCGAGTTCGATTAATTAATATGCTTTTGTTATAAGTAAGCACGAAAAGTGATTTTGAATGTTAGTAATTATATTTTGGATATTTATCTGTTTAGCAAAAGTGTGGAAAAAATTATTGAAAATGAAATAAAATATAAAAAGTATACAAAAAGAATTGAAAATTTGATATAAAGGCCTAAGCAAAGAATTTACAAGTTTTTATTTGTGTATTTTCCACCAAATTGCAAAATAAATTGAATCAACCTGAGATATCCAACAGAAATCAATATGTATAGTATATCCATGTATCTGTCTACGTGCAGATCAATACATGTAAATACACGTGTATATATGTACCTTTATGCTGAATCAAAAGAGGCACAAGACAAAATCTTCAAGTGTACGCCTTATTTCGCAAAGAATGCCAACAGTTCAAAATTGCCAATCAAAATGGCTGACCATATGAAAAATACTACGATACAGTTATTCAACATTTTTATTAAAATTATGAGATTTATTCATCACAATTATTTTATCCCAAAACACTTCTTTTTGAACCTGTATGACGCAGAACTGATGAATCTCTTTTAAATTCGAAAATGGACTCTTTCTAACTTAGAATTTTGAAAATCAAATGCACTGTTCTGATATTGAGACAGTAAAACTCAATCATGCAATGTCTTTCGCATCTCAAGAAAGTGTCACACACAACTTAAAATATATCTTACAATTTCACAAGCAATTTATCAAAGCAGCTTAATGTTCGTAATAAAAGAAAGGCACCTGTTCTTTAAATTTTGGAAGTGAGAAAACAGCATATCGTCATCAAGAATATTTTTACAAAATTTAAGGAATTTCAAAGTAAGTGGAAAATTAATTACAAAATTCCATTTCTACCCACATGAAGCAAGTTAAATATATATATTAAATTAATTACATTTTGATTGTCGATAGAATCACTAATAATACTCATTGAATTTTGTTATATTAGGAGTTGACTTCTTGAATGTACCCTTTATTTGTAACTAATAGTGTAGTTCAGTACATAGACTGTTACTTTTGACCAATTGGAGTATGAATCTTTTTATATTTGTAGAATTCAAGTTAGTTTTGTCTTTTATAAATCTTGTTATTTTTAGACTATACAACATGAAAGAAAGTAGTTTGAAAGGCATTCAACCGGAATTAACTGTAGCTGATTTGGAACAAGGCAAGAAAGTGAAAGGATTCATCAAATCAATACTGGACAAAAGCATCATTGTAAACATTGGTCGCACACTTGATGGTAAAGTGCCATTGCATAAATGCACAACTTATGGTTGCTCTCTATGTAAACATACCCAAAATATTCTACAGAAATATTCTATTGGAGATGTTTTGGATGTTGTAATAGAAAGTACTTCTACTACAAAGGGTCTGTATACCCTGTCATTGCCCGAGTTAGCAGGCTTGGTACGTATTACTAATTTTCTAATTAAATATTAATTTTCCATTCAATAGAAGCAGAACTATTTAATCTTGCTAGAAATTTTAAAAAAATGTGTTGAAAAGAAACACATATATAGAAAAAATATAAACAAAATTATTAGAATTAATGTGGCAACCCTGTACATGCTGCTGATTATTGCAGATTTTTTCAATAACAATGGAAATTTAGATTGAAGAATTTTAACTAGACTGAGACATTATCAATAATACATTAATTCTAATTGTTTTAAATATGTTAACAATTCTTTTTACTAATATATAAAATATTGAATTCTGTGATGTCTTAATAAATATATTCTCTAAATATGTTCATTTTGGAATATATATATTTTTAGGGAATAAATCCACAGAGCAGACTTAATATCACTAAAGACATAGATTGGAATGAATTATAGTTCATCAGCTGGTGCATTTGAAAGTGGAGTCATTTTAGGTATGTTTTTTTTTTCTTTCAAATTGGTATCGAAATTTTCATAAGACTGTTTAGTGGTACTTATTTCTTTATTTTGGTAATTAAAGAAAAAAAACCCTCTTTTTTTATTTAAGAAAATGTGTTTTTAGCAAGAAATTGTTTATCAATTAAAATTAGTTTACTAAACTAATCAACTTTAAATACTTTAGTTATTGAGAAGAAACAGTAAAAGTTTTAATGTCGGTTATTATTCATTACATCTGCTCCACCCTTTCTACAAAGCCTTGACTGCCATGAATTGTCTCAAGTTTTTTATTGAGCTCTGGGCTGTGTCAAGATTAAAGGGAACAATTGGTAACAATACCTTTTTGGCACCCTTCTTTTTTACTTGATTGGTTTAAAAGAAATTTGGATGATGAAATCAATCATGACATTTTGTGTTTATCCAGATGTCCAAAATGTGATAATTTTTTTAGACCACATGTCAAATAAATAACGTTCACAAACAGAGCTGTCCCCCCCTTGGACAGTCACAAGAATAGTTAAGATTAAAAATTAATATTGTTATTCAGTCATTAATATCGTGCCAAAATCAATTGAAAAAGAATTTGCAAAATTTAAAATCTAAGGATTGAAATGTTTTATTCTGCTGAAAGGTTATCAAACTAAAATAGATTTCAAAGCTCTCATTCCAATAATATTTACATTGTTGTGTTGCATATAGAAACTTAATTATTCAAGAGATTCTCTAAACAAACTTATACAAAAATTTTCTTTGAAAATATACTGCTTAGCTAAAAAGTATAAAACCCATTTCAGAATTTAAAAAAAAATAAATTTATTTTCAGATTCCAGTGAAAGAAAGCTGTTGGAACTTCACAGCATGTACATAAGAATTTCTTTACTACACTTGTCTTTTAAAAAGGCACTTGTATTATGTATTTAATAATAAACTATACTTTTGTAAGTTACGCTCCTTTCTTTTGATATGCATTAACCATATTTTATTAAGAAATGACTTCAGTTACACATAAAAAATGTAAATATTTTATAATGTATCAGATCTCTTTCCGTTGCTATTATGATAATAGATATTCATTCATATTATGGTTTTATTTTTATGTGTCAGACTGAAAAAAATAGAAAACAGTATTTTTTTTTTTTAAACTTTTGGTCCTCTTCAGCAGGAACTGCATGTTCTGCTGTAATTTAGTGATGAATGAGTACAAGGAGGAAAAAATGATTATTACAATTAAAAGCATCATTATAAATTAGTAAAAAGATTTGCCATTTCAATAATTTTCGTGCAATTATTTTAGAAATATGTGAATGTTTTGTTGCTACTACACATTGTTTCAAAGCAAAAAATACAAGCCTTATATGTATGTAAAATATTTGACTTCCAACATCAAAAATTGTTTTATATACTGTGTTCTATGATCTACTTTTTTTACTGTTTCCCTAGAAAGTTAAGTAAGAACAAATTTTCTTCTATATCATTTGGTTATAAAAAATTACTTCAGCATTTTTTTATAGGTACTATATATACAGTAAAGTCTCTTTAACAAAATCTCAAAGTAATGTTCAAAAAAATTACTGGCCTTGCAAACCATGGTTTTATTGTTTAACATATGTTTGCTCTCCTCCCAAAGATTCTTAAGCAACTCCTATTTAATATGATTTCAGAACTATGCAATAAAATGCTCTTTATAGTGTACATACTTTGGAGTCCATTTCAGGTCTAAACAAATAATGAGACAATATCTGAAAATAGCTTGTATTTTTATTCTGTATGATAATGAAACAAAACAATGAAAGATTGTGGAATGATTTTACAAATTTCCCCAAAAATTATAAATATGGTGAAGAGAAAACTTCAAATAAGAGCTATAATATAAGAAACACTATAATTTAACAATATTGAAACCATCAATTTCATATAAATAATACAGTAGAAAAAGAGAACTTTGGTATCAAAAGTAACCTATTCCCTTAAAAAATACAAGCACAATTTTCCTTTTAATTAATCTGGAAAAAGAATCACTAATATATACAATTTTTATTACATTTTTTTTCAAAACAAATGATTAGGCATTAACTAAGAATTCAGGAGCTAAACTTCCAGGATAAAGAATAAAATCTATATAAGAATTCATATTTAATTAGATAACATCAAATGTTAGAAAACACTCTTTTTAACACCATGATTCATAAAACTGCCCTCCCCACTGCAAATATGAAATAAATTTGAGGAGGAAAGATAAAACTTCAAACATCTTGTAAAACATATAATAAAAATTGAATTACATACCTAAATTTGTACATATTATTCAAATTTAAGAAATATTAATACATATATATATTATAAATGATACAGTTATAATATGCCCATATTATACTTATTTAGAAACAGTATCTAAAGAAAAAAGATAGTCAAAAATATTGAATATTTAACAGTTCTTAAGCACACTTTCACATTCAACAGAATTGATCTAACATTTATTTATATTTTCTTTTTTGTCAGAAAACTTAAAGGGGAAAGTACTTCTTTAACAAAAGTGATTATAAATATAAAATTTTTGAATTCGTTGAAAACTAATTAGAATAGATTTCTGAAAACTTAACTGAAGATTAAAGGAAGACATCTGTTACAAAATAGTAAACTAAAATGTGACTGAGTAGGTGCTGAAAGAAAATACATAAAAATTCATATGAAGTGATACTGTTATGAATACAAGTCCATCTTTTTGCTTCAGTGTAGCCAAAGCTTTCAAAAATGTACATTTCTTTTAAGATAAAGGACTAAACAGGATTAACCTATGGCTGAAGCAACTATTTCGCTTACATTGGGGTCAGTGCTTCTGACTGCAATGTTCATGGTCACACCTTCTGTATCTGAGCGAATGGCTAACTTGGCACGTACCAGTACGGTGTGGCCTCCTCGGTACACGCCGGATAAAAAGAGAGTGTGAGAGCTTTTGTTCTCGGGCACTTTATCAGACCTTTCGCAAGGCTGCATTCCCAGGAAGTGCATTATGTTCTTGACGGCATCTGGAAAAAATATGGAATCAAGAATGATCTTTCACAATATTTTATTTGATTTAAAAATTTCATATCTTAATAGCCCTTTTCCAAAAAAGTTACTGTAACATCTAAGAAAAAGTAAAAAAAGCTAATTTTTTAGACTATTTTCTAATTAATTTTGAAAGAATTCCTACCTCCCAGATGGTGACAATATTTCACAATTAAAAAAGCAACAACTCTGTTTTATAACTTTATAAATCTTTTACTAATGATCATTAGGCTAATAATTAAATATTTAAATCTTCAATAAATATATTATAGTTTCTTATCATGAAACACAATAGTTAAGCTCCAACAAAGAAAATAAATTTAGAAAAATGGAGTCTGCAATATATTTCTAATAAACAATTATTTAAAAAATATGATAAAGAGGTTATTGCTGATCATAATAGAAGAATTTCATAAAATACTGAAGACAGTAATAATAAGCTGAAGAATTTTCCAAAAGCTTAAAAATAAAATATATATATATATAGAAATAAAATATAAGATTTAAAATTTAACTTTTTAAATCTCTTTCATTGACTCCGTTTTCCTAAATATATATATTTTTTTAAAAAAGAAAAGGTTTTTAATTGCAACCAACAGCAAAAAAGACCAATTTCATAAAGAAATCCATCAATATTATCATTAATCACCTCTCTGGTAGCTTGTTTAATCAGACTACTTGTTTATTAAAATAATATGAAATCTGCTATGCATATTGAATGCATAGTGTATCATGTCAGAACATAATTTCTTGAACGACCAAGCACCATTAGCTTGTACATGTTAAATAATTTTATTCCTTTTAATTATTTCATTGAATTAGTCACTTTAGCAATGCAAATGATAAAAAAAAACTTTGTCTCACATGTATTGTTAAAAAAAATATCACTTCTTATTTCATTTCATATAATTACATGCTGAAAATGACATTTTTCTAGGTTTTATTTGCTGTAGGCATTAACTTATTTTTTTAAATCAGACCTTTCGTAAATGCAATGGCAACTTTGTAATTAAAAGCTGATTTTTTTTAGATGCTTGTGCATAAAATTTTTATTTTGCACCTACAGATTTTTGTTGATGCCAAAATTCTCATTATGTTCTAACATGATAAAAATAGGAATTTAATGAAATCAATTTATTAAAAATTACTGTTCATCCAAATTAAAAAAAATATACAATGAAATGAAAAAATTATAACATTAGTAAAAGCTCACAAGTAAATCATTAAATTGAAGAACAATTTGAACTTCAAAATAATCAACATTGTTGCAGATTATGCATCAAATCAAATTTTAAAAGCTAAGCTAATCTCAATTAAAAGAGAAAAAATATATGTACAAATAAAATTGATATTAATTTTTTTTGGGTTTTAAGATAATTAAAATTTTTTGTCCCATGATATAATAATTTCAAATGGCTGAATGCATCAAAAATTTTAAAAATGCAACTGCAGATTGCTTATATGTTTAAGATCATGAGTCGCAAATTTCATGATTATCATTTAACATTCAAGTACTTCATCGTTAAAGATATTAATTAATTTTTAAAAAATCTAATGTTTGGCAATGGATTTCAAACCCTTCAAAGCCTTTGCGCATGTGTTAAGATGGATTTAAATTCGTCAAAATGGTGAGAGAAAAGATGAAAAGAGGAGATATTTACATTCAACAATAAAGCAAACTTGGATTACTAGCGGATTTATGAGATAATTATTGCAGATAATTCGTAATACCAATGGAGAAAAAAAGTTAATTTAGAGTGAAATATTTCAGAGCAATTTTTATTTAATATGAAAGGCATAAAATAAATTATGATGGAAAAATTCCAAATTCTGTTCTTAAAATTTGGTAATTACTTTTTTTATAAAATAATAATTATCTTCATAATATTAAAATTATTCTTTTAAAAAAATATTTTATTGCTTTTTTTGACAATATTTTAACATTGACTAATCAAAAGTTTACTCCATTTAAGGAATTGCAAATAAGGATATTACATGATATTTTATATATTTTGATTTTAAAATAGAATTATTATTGAAGATTTTTCTACTTAATAATATTATTTTTAAATATATTACATAAAATAATTAGCAAAAATTTCTTTTTACAACTCTTTAAAGCCTTTTTCCCAGTTGAACTAGCTGTATTAATACACAAAATTGATTTATGTGATTTTCCATACTCAAAACTGACAAAAAAGTATCTAATGGGGAGAATTTAAGGTCAAAGGTGAATTAATTCCGAAAATGCGATCACCCTTCTGTGTGTCACCCCTTACTTAATGTGATGGAATTGCTGAAAAGAAGTTGTCTCGGGATACTGAAATGAACTGTAAATGTTAACCTACCTTCTAATGTTTTTAAATTAAATGCGTAAGTGTCTTCTAATTCATTCTTTGCAGTGACTTCTTCCCAAGCTGCAGCAAAATTTGTTTTCAAAACCTTTTGAATGTGGTCACTCAGCAAAATATCTAAATCTTCCAGCTGTAAAATTAAAAATACAACTAAAATAACTTTATATGTCAATGTTCTTTTACCTTAAAATAAAAATATTAACAAATATTTTAAAACTATATATTCAAAACAGAAAATATGTAACAATTTCTACTTTTGTGAAATTTCTTTGATACAAACGCTAAATGCTTACAGGCAATTATAGTTTTACAAAGACAGACCGATTTAAACTTTCCCATACTTCATTTTTGTATAATTTGCTATAAGTAAGCCTTATGATGTAAGAATAAGAATTCAAATTCTTCAACTACCTTGGGTATAAACAGGAATACCTAAAAGAATTAAACAAGTGCTTATTTCCATATATACTTGTTCCACTCTAATAGATATTGGACTCTCACACTGACTTTCATTTACAAATTTCCTTTAAAAAAAGCAGGCAACTATATTATTAATACTTTTGGTTCTGAAGAAATAATTTTTATACGACCCTCTTAGTGTAAATTTTACCAATTAGTAAAATATTTTTCTCATATGCATCCATGCACACACCAAGTTTCTTGATTCTATGTAAAAAAGTTGCAGAGAGAATTTCCCCCAAAATTTAGAGGATATTTATAAATGTAATGCAAATTTATCCAACAGACAAAAATTGTTATATGCAAATATTGGATATAGTATTATACTATCCAATATCTCTGAAATAGGAGGAAAATAGTTCATCACATATACAGCTGTTACCTTTAGTTGATAGGCAGTTGCAATTTTGATTTTATATAGTTTAGTTTAATTTATATTATAGTATAGCAAATTTTATATACTTAAGTTTAATTTAATTATATTAACATCCTATTTTGAAGCAATACTAGGTTTATCTTGTGATAAACTAGATAACTTCCTATTATGCCAGATAAGTACACTATCAGTGTTGGAAATAACCACACCCCAAACTTTCACATCACACCATTGACAGAAGATTTGTTCCCAATAAATTTAACATGTCGGGTTCACTTACATAGCAGAACTGACTTTCAGACCTGAAACATCTGGCTCAGAAATAAATATCTTATGATCAAGCCATTATGATACTTATAATAAAGCAAAGATAAATTTTGAGTTGCACATGTTTGAGATAATATAGAAGATATATAAATGTAGGAGAAAAATTAAGAGAAAATAACTTGTTAGTCAATGCATAAATGATATTCTTTCCATATAAAAAACATTTCAATTACAGGTAACACTTCGAAATGCTGATGATTTAAGCAATACCTAATCGTATTTTGGACTGCTAGTAGAAAAATACAAATAGGAATACTAAAGTATACTGACTAAAATATGTAGCTGTAAGAATAGATTTAGTATATGCAGATACTATGGAAATTAATATGCACAATTAATTGACAATAAATATTAAATGGAGAAAATGCAGGAATGTTATTTATAGTTCTTTTAAATAACATCAAAATGAAAGATTTGAGTGCCACAGGACGTAAGTTAGAATTTTGTCTAACTCCTTTTTTTCTTGTATAAATATTCAACTACAGTTGTATGTAAAAGGAATGACAAAAACAATTTCAGGATTTTCTTGCACATTTTCAGGATGTCATTATTCATACTTGGTCATTTGAGAGTTAGTGTCCATTTTCATAACCAAAGAAT
This sequence comes from Argiope argentata, assembly GCA_026289955.1. Classification (NCBI taxonomy): domain Eukaryota; kingdom Metazoa; phylum Arthropoda; class Arachnida; order Araneae; family Araneidae; genus Argiope; species Argiope argentata. Next base: position 1,740,647 of record JAOUZG010028872.1, on the reverse strand, counting down.
TCAGTTTAGTTATACTACTATCTCTCTATGGAAATGGGTTTCATATTGTATACCCAACTAAGCTGACTCCCACAGCAGACAATCTCTTTCCCAAATTTTCAAAACACACCAACCAGCACATTTCGTTATAATATCAGATTAAAAAAAATAATTAAAAAAATTGTATACACGATAGACCCTTGTTGGAACCAAATTTCAAACCTAGAGCCTTCTAAGCCCAGAAGACAAGATTTTCACATAACCAACCACCAACTGAATGTGTCACACATGAGAATAAAACATAAGATTTTTGTTAACAGTTACAGATTAATCCCTGTTTAATTCACGAATACTTTGAGCTAAATTTTAAAAACAATTATTTTGCAAAAGTAAAATTTTTAAAACTTAAAAATTTTCATAATTAATTCTTTTTTATAATTTTTTAAATTCTATTTCCTTTAATCTAATAAATTAAAACAGACATGCAAGAATGTTTTTGCTGTATGTGTGTATAAAATATTAATCAATAACGAAGTATTTATGTTTATAGCCTTAACTAATTAATTAAATTAGCATTGGAAATTTTAAAACTGAGTAACAATGAAGTTGGACTCAATTTTTTATTAATTTGAGTTTATGTCTATCAGTTTAATAAAATTTTATAATTGATTTTAAACTAACTTCCTGATCAATCAGAGAATGAAATTTTTTAAAAAGCTCGGAACTGGATAAACAATGTGATATTAACACCCTTTCTAGTTTGTTCATTATAAATTTTATCAGAGCTAGTAGCTCACCAGATAGTTTAAAATTGGTTTCAAAATTTCACACATATACAGTAAAAAAATGGAACCATTGTTTTCTATTTTTATACAAATAGAATAATTTTTTTTAAATAT